>JAABNY020000046.1:3625039-3642288 GCA_015164015.2 Brevimyrus niger | reverse complement strand
TCAATTCACCACGCTCCCCCCTCCTCTGTTTTCTTCCACCAAAACACGCCTTTTGTTTTTTTCTCTCCCGCCGGCCCCCCCTTGGTCCCTACCCCCCCCTATCCCTCCTTTTTTTTTTATACCCCCCCCCCCCCCCCCCCCTCGATCCATGTTTACATTTTAATTTCTTTGTTTTGGGGTTTAGATGACCTGGTTCGGTCCTGTTCAAAATGTGTGCAAAACAATAAACGCTTCAGGTTTGTGTAAAAACACCGATTTTGCCTTCAGCTGTATTTCTGTGGTGACATCAGCGTAGTTTAAGGGTGGTGGGGGAGGGGGGGGTGACTTGTGAGGTTCTTTGCAGGTTGCTGATGAATGGGTGGATCGTGTGTCTGTGATGTTCGCTGTGATGTGCAGCTGCAGGCTCCTGAAGGCCGGACGCAGTGTGAGATTGGATACACTGCAGTCCACAGGCCGCTAATTTGAGTAAGGTGCTGTTTCTCAGTGGGGACCCGAGTGTCCAGCAACCCTGAGAAATTCATTCAATATTAAAGTGCATCGCTGCTCCCCGGACGACAAAAAAAAAAAAATGAAATTAAAATGTTAAGATTTTTTTTCAGCTAGTGTGATTGCGGTGGTATATCAGTGATGAAAGTGGCTTACCAGCCCATAATGGCTTCCATTGTTTAACAAAAAAAACAAAAAATCTTCAGCGTCAGGAGGGGAAACGGTCACACTGCATCTATTCTGCTCCTTTAAATGGTCGGCTCTGGGGCACGGTATCCCTGACGGGAACAGAAATTAATCACATTCTATTTTCATAAAACCCAACGACTGGAATGATTTAAGAGAAAACAAGCCATTAAAATGAAGACAAGTTAATTATCCAATTTATATTTAACGACGCCGATATCCCAAGCCATAAAAATAATGACTGACAGAAGTATTTTAAATTCGTTCCCTCAGTCCTATTTTCTGAGACCATTCGTCCGAGTCAGGGTCACGCTGAACAGAGTCTGTCCCTGGAAGCACAGGGGACAGACCCTGGATAGGACCATGCACCTTCACAGGGTATGTGGACAAAAAATTAAATAAAAAAAATCAAGATCTTTTGAAATCCTCCTGCTGCAGGGTTTCAGGTCCAAGCTGTGTGGTGTGAGAGGTTAAAGGTCAGTGTTTAAAATATTTTTTTTTATTACATCTAAGTAAGAATAGGTGATACAGCTATGGCACCTTAAAGGGGCTCTGTGGGTTCAGCTGCTGTAGGCTGCGATTTGAAGGTTGTTGGATCTAATCCCACAGTCTGCAGAATTTCACTGTTGGGGCATTTATTACATTTTTACAAGAGAGATTGTTTTGTAGCAGAATTCAGGATGGGAATGGAGAGGGGGGGGAAAAAGGCACTAGATTTTCACAGCATTCCTTGGGGTCCTCGAGATTCACTTATGCATTGGGGGGGGGGGGTGAAGGAGTAGGCTAAATGAAATGTTGCCGGGGAGGAGAGGATAAAAACGAGAGTAGAGGCTTGATTTTTATGAGGCTTCGTCTGTATGACCTGAAACCGCGTACGGAGTCCCCAAGCAGCGTGGCCTGATTCCACATCACGCCTCGTGGGTTGGTCCCGCCTCTCCTGGGGGGCGGCACTAGACGTCCCATTCGCCTGGATGCGTCTTCCGCGGGGGGGTTAGGGTAACCCAGCACCCACCAGGCAGCAGGAATGAGAAAACACACTTGCACACTCGCCGCCCACGTAAAAACATCTTATCCCAGCCAATCATGTCGTATTACAAAAGCAGCCAGTTATACTGAAAACATTCAAATTAAGCACCTACCCAAAGATACAACAGCATGCCCCCCTGTGTCCTTGTGTCAGACGTGTTTTGTTTTCACATTCAGTTCCTGCACAACCTGCTGTCAGTTTTTATTTTTGGAGTTGCAGACTTCATTACGAAATCGTGAAACCTGGTGGCTGTGTACAGGATGTCAATGACCTATAGAAAAGCAGTGCAGAAGGTTGTGGCTTTGAATCCCATGGCCGGCTTGCTTTTGGGGCCCTTAACCGGGCCCTGTCCTCACTTGGTATGTTGATTCAGACAAAGTGTCAGCAAAGTGAGCATGACGCATCCAACAGAGATGCAAAAGACACCGTAAGCGACATTTCTTCTTGTCCAGGAGTGAGGATGTGTTAATCATACCTGGGAATGCAGGATACATTAGGGTATCACTTGGGCTCTGGGGCACAATCCAAGTCACCCTGAGCACATGGTGTCGTACCACGAGAACTGTCCTCTCAAACACGGGGACTCAACCCCCCACCCATCCTCCATAAACTCTGCTCAATGTCTGTCATAAAATGTAAGAAGAAAAAAAAATAAATCAGGACACAGAAACTGACATATGCGATTGATATTAAACAGGCATCAAATACGAAAATGCAGGTTTGAGGCTCTGGACTGATCCGCCTCTGGCAATTAGACCTCATCTGTGAGGCAAATTAAAGTCGGACATCTAATCTCCGCCGTGGAACTGGATTGGCAGGCCGGCTAATTAAAAGCCTTTTATCCTTTAATGCTCCGCTTTGGCCGCTTTTATCCGGAAAATGGCGGCTTCTTTGTTGCTTTGGGGAACAGCATGTGGAAAAGGCCTTAACAATGGCTGCTCTGAAAGAAAACCCAGAATGCTGCTGTTGTTAAGAGCCGTCAAAGGCTAGAAAACGGGCTGCTTTTTTTGTGGCGCGACTCCGCCAGAGACACGTGGAGGATTGGATTTATGCATGACCTTAGACGGGAGATATATGTGGACATATTCATGAGAGGGGAACTGCGATAACTGCCATGTAAAGCAGGGTACCCACTCAGTGGGGCATCAGTTCACAACCCGAAACGGTAGAAAAGTACGGAAAGACAATGGAGGGTCGAGCCGAATAGGATCCTGAATGGCTCGCGGTTTTTAGAACTTGGATGCTTTGGTCGGTCCGAGGGCCGAAACGATTACTTCGAATAATTCGATCCGTAAAAAATCTTCAAGGCAAATTCTCCGACTCGAATATCTGCTTTATGCTCCACTGAACTGTTATGCACAGACTGCGGCAGTCGGACGGCATGGAGGGTCTTAACTGGAGCACCGAGAGGGAAATTGAAATGGGGAAGAGAACGAGGAGGAGGCGAGCGACAGAAAAAAAGCAGCGACTATCAAAAGTTCAGAAGCATTTCAACTCGAGATTAAAAGAAAACATCGTGCAACGCAAACATCGGAAAACATCTCGCATCACGCGAGTATAAGTTGAAATGCTCCCCAGACTTGACAGTTTTGATAGACTGCAATATTTTAAAATATATTTTGACAGTGTGGTTTTTGTACAATCTGGACTGCCGCGTGGACAGCATAGATGTGCAATAAACTGCAGATTTTTCTCAGTAATATTTTATGTGCACTGACCTGATCACAGCCAGCTTGCAATATTCAAAGAGACCAAATAAATGTTATACAATTTTATATCTCTTTCAGTAAACCGCAGACTCTTATATTACCGTTTTTTCTGCCAGGACAGGGAACAATCTCCATATTAAGGTGTTTTCCAGCAGGAGTGACCATGACAAAGATACTGTCTTATAGGAGAACATACAGGTAGCGGCTACTGCACTGAACAGGAGTGGATCCCAATTATTTAATTGTTGGTCTAATTTGTACATTTGTGCAATTAAATTTTGGTTTTCGTGACATGAAAACATTTTTTTTCCTGTTCAAAGACCAGGCTGGCATAAGTTATTTTATTTATTCTCACGCTTAAAATATTTTATCCAAGTAATTGATCAATTGTACAAATAATCAAGAGAATACTTGATCATAAAAACAATTAATAGTTGCAGCCCTAGTGAATTCGTTGTGCGGAAACGGTAACCAAAGTGCTGGATTCTGTGTGTCTGCTTTCGTTACTGTAAAATACTGAAATGCTAGGGAAAAAAAAGAAATATCAAAAAATCCTCCCCCTACAGAATTAAAGGCTGCGAGAGTTGGGGTCGCCTCATAAGGTTAATTAAAGTAACGGTTTATTTTTGATATCCTTCTTTGGGAGGCGAGAATAGTGTCATGGTCTTTAACACGAAACACCGAAGATAATTGGGCATCTTACATATAATCTGATTGGTTCTCTTGCTCTGTTACCACAACAGTTACCGGCAATCACTTTTTTTTCACAACAGTTGCCACCATTTTTTTTGGTCTACTCCCCTTGGTCCTTTCTCAGTATCATGCCAGGGGGCTTCAGTAACCCCCCCTCAAGAAGCGGGGGGGGGGGGGGGAGTCAGTCACCCTGATCCACCAGATTCACATGCCACTTCACAGATGAGACGAAGGAAGGAAGATTCCTGAAGGTGCTCTGGTTGGCCGATACTAGACTCGATTGCCATCAGTACTAGCAATGTAGACCATCAGCTAGCCCTCTGCACTGCTGGACGACATCTGGATCCACACTGAAGATGGGAGACATCTCCAGCAGGGGGCTCCTCCCAGATAAACATGGGTCCGGCCCGACCAAATCTGACCATTCGAATTCAAGCCTGAGCTTCGCCGAGATCAACCACAGCAGGGTGACTGGCAAACGAATGAATCGTGTTCATAGTCACGTTGACAGGTATGTGACAGGTCTCCGGGGCCGCCTGGCCTCGAGCGTTCTCACGGCCCGCGAGTCTGTCGGCCATTAGCCGCAGCACGCCTGTCCGTCTCATTTGCCCTGCCCGTGAACGGAAGGGGGTGCAGATTAGAAACCGCAGAGGATTTAAACATTAATGCGCGTCGTAATGACATACAGAGATGGGCCATTAGGCTGAATTGGATTACCTCGCAGAACAAACTGCATTGTAAGGCAGCCCTAATGGAATTTGTAGGACCTGTGAGCTGAATTAGAGGTTAATGTGAATTCGAGATGAAGCGTAATATAGTACCACATCCATCCATTTCGCTCCATATGGCATCACAGTGAGCCTGCAACCAATCCCAGGTAGCGCAGGTCATGAGTCAAGGGACAAAATAAGGCACAGGCTGCTACAGAATGGTGCAGGGACTGAGCTCCAACCATAAAGGTGAGGCCCAATTCCAAGTTAAAGTAAGTAAAACGTCCATGGGCCAACCCAGGAGCTGTGCTGAGGAGACAGCATGCCACCATACAGTAATACAGAGTAGAGGCGGACATTTCAGGTCCAGAAAGTAAAAATCCAAACCAGGATTTTGTTTCAACCAAGCTGTTGACTCCATAGAGTCAGAATCACATTATACTCAACTGGTTGGTTGAAACAAAATCCTGGTTCGGATTTTTACTTTCTGGACCTGAAATGTCCACCTCTGATATAGAGTATGTAGAAAAATTAGCATAGATGCCATTAAATATCACACTAACTATTCTAAACTAAATATTAATTAGTGGAAAAAGCCGGCATCAGCGCTCAATCAGGGGATCCATAGTGTTTGTGCGAGTTGCCGTAGGAGATGAGCCTCAACGCCGAGGTCATGCCCTCGCTCCCCACAAGGGGGCAGCCACCTTCCCCTGTGCCCAGCTGGCCCAGTGTTACCCAAGCTGAGCAGTGCAGTGGAGACGAGAACCATGTAGAGTCTGTGTATCACATCCATCCTGTGGCTGATCTAGACCTCTACATGCGGCTAGAAGATTCCGGAGCTTTAGTGTGTGCTGTGTTGGGGCTTAGCACAGCCGACACGCTACCTTCCTCCTCGCCATTGAAGGACGCTCGGATAGCCCGTCCGGGGAATCTCCCGGGGGGGGGGCGGCGGCTAATCGGTTCCGCCAAAAACGAAGACACGAGAGCAGCGTGTGCAGTCGGCGACGCCGCGGCCAAGGTCATCGTCACGGGAAGCCAGACGTGCGGCAGAGCCCATGGAGACGCCCTTGTGAGCAGTGGGGGGAGGTCGTTCTAACGTCTGCTACTATCACAGGAGAGAACTGGGAAGTGGGATGAACAAATTAACGGGGGTGTGGGGGAGGGGGTCTCCTTGGGTCCGTCTGCTGCCCGCTCGGCTGCGATCGCCGGCGCATCGTGGTTTCAGGGCGAGTGCTTCATTGGTTACAGCTTCAGTCGGCCGTGTAACAAGCTATTAATCCCACGGTGGAGTTTCACTAACAGCGCGTCAGGTCTTATAGCCGTTGTCAGCTGACCGACAGCCAATCGCAACCACTTTTAATAACTCCTCATCCAATCAGGGCTCAAAAGTTCAATTCAGATCAGCCCCCAATGGAGCTAATGAGTGGCTCAGTGGGCTAAGTTGCTGTGCTTGTGATCAGAAGCTTGTGGTTGGTGGTTCAAGCCTACCCTCAGCAGACTAGTTACAGACGGTGACTGATCCTGTGGAGTGGAGAGAGAGTGTGTGTGTGTGTGTGTGTGACTGCACTGCAGAATCCGGCAGTGTGCACAAGGCCCTGCCCTGTAACTATTCTGCTGAGGGCAGGCTTGAGCCACTGACCTGATCACAGCACAGAAGCTGAACCACTCACCACCCCTTTTTTTGCTCTTTAAAAAATGGCAAATAAGATTTTAAAACATATAGTACCTGTCTCTGTGGGTGTTAGGGTTGCAGCCCTTGTGACAAGTCTGTCCAGTCTGGGCTTGAACCAGTGACCTTCTGATCACAGGTACAGAGGCTTAGCCTGCTGAGCCACTTTCCATCCCTGCATGTGTGCCCTGTATTTCATGTATATATGTTTTCGTTCCCCTTTCTTGACAAATAAAGGATTCACCCACATGTACCACCTGTTTCTGTGGGTTTTAGGGTTGCAGCCCTTGCTCTGGGGCCTGTCCTATGACTGTTCTGCCAAGGCTGGGCTAGAACCAGCAACTTTCTGATCACAGGTACAGAGGCTTAGCCTGCTGAGCCAACTCCCCAGGTTATGCTGCATGTCATGTATATCTTTACGTGTTTTATTTCTTGACAAATAAATGGCAAATAGATGATTAAAGCCTATGTATTAAGAATGGAATGTCAGTAAAGTTCATGTGTGTAAAAGCAGGTGTCCCAATACTTTTGGCAGTATAGTGTATGTTCTATCTTCTGGTAACTTCCTCTGTCACCCAAGCTGGTTGTATCAGTGATGACAAGTGGCTAAATACATTGAGTGGGTAAGAAGGTTATACATTTTATAACATTACAATACTAAAATTATCCAAATAACACAGAAAATGTGATTAAAATTGCAAAACTTTAGTAATGAATTAAGTTACAAGGTTACTATTTAATCTCAAATTAAAAGCAGGGCACCAACTGCACATGCACTGGGAAACCAAAATGTTACCTTATGTACTGTTTTAAAATTCTAATTAAGGAAATATAAACTAAAAAGGAATTACTGTGTTTCCACTTTCTTCAGCGGGAAACAATCGGACGTCCACAAACAGCTCACAATCTGTTTGTGAATTACTGTGAGCAAAACACATTAATTATTTTTTAGTTTATTAGCAAATGTTACAAGCAGTGTAGTTAGCCTGCTGAAATTTCTGGTCACGTTTTCCTTGAGCGGCCACACACGCCACTCGCCTGCTTTCCACACCAAACTTATGCTTAGAATGCTGCCTCTTTAGAATGGGGTTGGGATCACACCCAGGCTGTTGTTCTGGACTGTCAGTGGAATATCTCTCCAGACGAAATGGAAACACGAAACGGCGAGGCACAACACTCCCTGCTTGGGCGGGCAGGCTGTGTAAAGGAGTAACTGCATCTCGACACACAGGATATTAGCAGAATGGCTCGAAAAGAGCTTATGTACATGTTTTAAAATTTATAGACCTCTGTTAGTTATGCTGACTTAACACCACGCCAGCAACTAGTGATATATTTATGGTGAGTGTGTATGGATAGCAAAACAGAATGAACCATCAAAAAGGTAAAAGCTATAAACTATACAATTCTGCAAACAGTTAAAGCAATCTAAATAAGATGCTAAAGACTATTTTTTTTTGATAAAATCTAAAAAGCATCAGCCTTGACTTTACTAAAATCCTCTTGTTAGAGTCAGTAAAATAGTAAACCTGCAGAAGAGAGTTATAGGAAGGACAACTCAACAAAATGTGCTTGACATTTAAAGGAGTTTTGCATGCAGGATATGGGTGGATCTTCACCAGTATGTAAAAATATGGGGGTCAGCCGGACATGTCCAATACGAGACCTTGTACAGATAACCCAACGGTTTTTTTAACTTTTTTTTCCCCAGTCATATCTACATAAAATCTTCTCAGAACTCATAGTTACGGTTATGCTCTCCAGCCATGCAGCGGGTATCAAAATCCACGCAAAACAAACCCCTTGATATGAACGACCCGATCGCCATGGTACCTGTATAGGAAACAGCCAACGCGTGGGAGTTCAGCTCCAGCCAGTCGGCAAGTCGAGCAAACACTTTGAGAGAGACACCAGAAAGGTCAAGGCAGCCACCGCAGCGACGGACACGTCAGCCATACTGACCGCAAGCCGGGGAAACAGCTTTAAGCGGCATTTACAATGGGGAAGTCATTCATCCCGCAAAAAGAGCTTTTAAATCAGACTTGAAACACCTTTGTGACGCATCTGCCAGTGGTCATTTGGGGGGTAACAAGGCCACTGCATTGTAGATACCAAGGTGAGCTTCAGAAAATTCATAAATTTTTGCAAAGTTATCCATGGCTAATATCTAACTTTTGGCTAATGGGCATTAATGACAAAGACTCAGCTGTACGTACATCAAGGACTAATACTGATATAATTGCTGTTTGAAATATTTCACTAACCACCATTGTGTCATGTGCGTCACGCCACAGTAGCATTTTCTGTTTATGGTAGCAAAATCTGACAAGGCAGCAAAAAACGACAGAAACCATGGCATAAGCACCATATATATTTTTTTCTAATCAGTACACTGTGTAAACGTTATGCAGTTATATCTAAAAAACATATACAGGTTTCAAGTATATCCAGCTACTTGTATTACATTAGCTAGCTAGTAATTTTATAACACTACATAATGCAACCCAATCCGAAGTTCTGTTGCACCATAACAAAAAAATAAACTGCAGTTCAAATGGCTTCACAGAAGTTCATTCGGACAACAAAAGATACCAAAACTGAGATATACAAACACTGAAAATAACAAAACTGTGGGGGGGGGATATTTTGAAACAGCAACCTTTAGAAATGTTAAGAATAATAGTTTATATGCCATGACACATTATTCAATGCTAACAACTTTTATTAAAACAATGGTTAAAATGCACAAAACAGACAGGCAGTGTGTGGCTGGGTTGGGGGGAAGGGGCAGGACAAATAGTCTGAAAAAAGTCTGAAAAGAGTTAGAATCACGGTTAGGTTTTCTATGTGGGTTAGGATTGCTAAAGCTCGGGCTAGATCTGGGATTACAGTATGTGCTAGGGTTGGGGGTGCCCTTGCTAATAGGTTACCCTTAGGGTTGCTAGTTAGGTTCAAACTCGGGTTTGGCTTCCAAATAGGGTAAACCTTAGCTCTAACTATAATCTCCACCTTAACCCTAATTTTAACCCTAACCCTAATATCATTCCTAAGCCTTAGATGGATTCCAGCTGTGTAATATATGCCGACTTGATTCTTACCTCCTCTCTGACAGCTGTCACTAAGGCTGTTTCATTAGCTGTATGTCTCTTTGGACAACGGCGCCTGCTGCTTATAAAGACTGACAACGGAGCGTGAATTAAAACCGGTGCCCTTGGGAGTCCGGCTGTTAGATCGCACAGGAAGGGCCGTCACGGGATGGACCGCAGAGCTTTGCTTTTATGGAGTCAAATTTCAAGGCTGACAGTGTTTCAAAACAGACACACGGATCTCACCTTTCGGCCCAAGCTCCTCCTCCAGGGTGCAGCAGAGAGCTCGGTGGAAGTCAGGGGTGTCCATCGGGCGGCCCTCATCCGATACGCTGTACACCACCCGCAGGCCGAGTACGGGGCAGCAGGTCAAATCTGATCCTCATTCAGTTGGGAGGGTTTTTCATGGAGGACGACGACCTTGACGTGCCAGACATCAAACTCGGCTGCCATGTTCAGCCAGCGGGGACGGGAGCCGAGGGAGGAAGACGTCCGCAGGAGCGCAAACTCCCCACTGTGGCTCGCCTACAGCGGCACCACGTCCCAGCAGAGGTCATGTGACCAAGCAACCATTTCCCAGCCCAAGGCGCCGAGGTGAAAACAGGAAGCGGTGCTGGTGGAGATGAGTTATTTATTTCCTCCCCCAATGAACGGCAGATCAAAACAAGGCAGCGTGAGGGAATTTCACAGACATTCATACTTCTGAACTTAACACTCCAGACATTTTCAGTACTGATAGGGACATGAAATACGATCAGACGTAACACAGGTCTAATACAGGCAGATGGTAATAATGACACCAAGGGTGTGTGTGAAGACGCTTCCCTTCCAGCCCAAAAGGTCTGAATCCATAACAGCGCCCAGATGAACCGGGCCTGACGACGGGCAGAACTGTCAAACTCGGGAGTTAAGGCTAAGTTGCGTGTTCCGCCCCCTACAACCAGCGCTGCGTGTTTCCTGTCTACCTTTGCTGCCTGGGTCAGAAGGGGGGTGTCCGGGCCACATGGGAGGGGCCCACGGGATACACTGTGTATCAGCACAGACACACAGAGGGGGGCGTCGGGGCCACATGGGAGGGGCCACGGGATACACTGTGTATCAACACAGACACACAGAAATGAGCATCACTTTCACCATTTTGTATTAATGGATAAATTCATCTCACATTTCTCCTCACAAACCAGCTGTATTTTCCATCCATCTTGACCGTGCGTTTACGGGTTCATGTTCAGCTCCACTTTCACGGTCTGTATGGACAGCAGGAGGATGGGGTGCCTGACTACAGCGGACCGGGGGGGGAGGTGGGGGGGGGACGTCCCAAAGCACAGGCTGAGTCCCTGAGCCTCTGAGCTTTACCCTGGCATGGCTGCCGTTCGCGGACATTCCCTGCGTGCGTCTACGCCAAACAAAACTACCATTTGCACATTTATCGCACACAAAAAAAAAGAATCAAATTTAATCTAGTGGCTTATCTCTGCCCTATGTGCTGAAAAAACAAACTGCCGTTTGCACTTGTACCGAGTCAATATCGACCACAGCGACATCGCAGTGAGTATTACAATCCCAGCCTGGTCCCCATCTGTCACGCCGCACATCAGGAAACGACGTGAAACCATTTGACTGCTTAACATTTTGCACTGGACCTCCGCAAAGAAGAACGTCAGGGTAATGATACTGTTACTGTTTCAACAAGGCTAAATGAGCGCATAATTAACAGGATGGCCTGGACCGTAATATGAATGAGACTGACATGCTAATACGACAAACATGTGCTGTGCCTTCATCTCCCCTCATTGGCTGTGTCGACATACCCTAAGGTACGTGTCATTGGGGCACCTGTTACCTGATAGGAGATTTCGAAATCTTGAACCAAAACCAAACTCTTCACACTTGAGGACTTCCTAAAGAGTAGGCCAGCCCCAGCGGGCCGGCGGATAAGTCGGACATGTCCGCTTGGAAGGCAGAATGAAATTATGGGATGAGAAATCTGAACGGTGACTTTCACCAGTTCTGGCTGGAGCGGAACTGGGGGGAAAAAAAACATGGATCTTTGCTTGACGTCACTAGAACGAGATGGGAAGCCAACAGAGTAAAAGTCTTTCATCCCATAGGAAATATCATCTGGAATGGAAGCGTATCCTTCTTTTGCATTGATAGATTGGTCACGTCTATGGGGGAGATGCCCTGAGATACAAAAACCAATCAGCCACCTTGATCATACAAGGCAGGCAGGAGTCCATCGTGCATCTGGATGTCCTTACTCTGTCCCCCAGAACCCAAGGCAGGAGGAATAACACAAAGAGGCCTTGCCCAACTGGGAAATGGGGCGTGTTCCTCGAATTCCTGCAGTACAGTCCTCCGACCACAGGGTGGCGCTATGGCCGTCAAAACATGCAGAACTCATCTTACAGGTTTTGCTTTCAGGAGGCGTTTATTTGTTCCACTTTGGCACAGGAAGAGTGAACATGGCAGAAAGGTCAGGCCTTGGGCACCGTCTTGTCTTTTCTGTGGCATGAATACAGTCCATCTGCACATACAAGGAAATACTCACTCTGGACACCAGTTTGCCTGCATGCACTGAACAGAGCTGCACACATTACTCTTTGCTTGTAAACATTATTGAGCTGTAAAACATATCAGTCATCCCACCCCCCCCAAAAAAAAAGAGGCACAGAATTTTGAGCTCTTCGAAATGCAAGGCACTGAGAAAATAAAATGTAGAAGGAAGACAGCGGGGACTGTAAAAATAATAGTACTGGCATTGGCTTTCAGCAGCATTTATTGCATAAACTGAGTTGCATAGGTGCAGACAGACAGGGACACGAGTCACAGTTTATCTCCAGGTGCCCGTCGCTGTGGTCAGAGTTTGCAAGGCTGGTCACCTCGAAGCTCAAGGGGCCGGACAACAGGGCATCCGGGACCGACTCACCGAAGGGTGGGGCGTGGCCTGGGGTGGAGGGGGCGTGGCCCGGGGTGGCCGGGGCGTGGCCCGGAGTGGGCGGGGCTCCACCCTGGGAGGGTGGGCCCGGCGGGGCGGCCCGCGAGGCCCTCTGCTGCAGAATGCTCAGACACTCGCCCAGGCAGTCCAGTGTGGCAGTAGAGGTGGCTTTCAGTAGCAGAAGGTCCTGGTCCAGGCAGGATACCGGCCCGCAAGTCGGCAGTGACTCTATGGAGTTCACCAGACTCTTCTGCTTCCCCTCGGCCTGGTTCATGACCTGGAAGGACAAAACCGGACAGTCACATGACCACAGTGAGAGAGACGTGATCAATAGATGTGGATATACTTATTATTACTACAATACTGTTTCATAGTATGTATTAGTACATAAACACACACCAAACAATCGTAGTTAATCATTTGTTACTTATCATTAAATACTAACCTAATTAAATTCTCGCTCACAGTAGCTGATATAAAAACATAAAGTGTGACTATTTCCATGGTAACTTAAATGACGTTTGTTTTGCAGCGGCAAACACACCATTGATATCATTTAATAACGGAGTATTTCCAACTAATTCTCTATGCCTACGTATCTGCCATCAGCTTAACTAAAAAATGGTTGTGGCAGACTAGCCATTCAATTTAAAAAACAAATTAAAATATAATTAAATATTCCTTTTAAGTGCGGAAAAATGAAATACGCGACAGCGATCCAGAATAAAATTAGAGACCTAACATCAAAGAATTATTAATCCTTTATGCCTTCATAAGGAAGTTCGTGATGCAACGACATATGTAACAAACAGATCGGGGTCACGCCGGCAGGTGGGAATTAGCCTTTCATACCAGGCTGGGCTCTGGGATTTCCAGCAGCATCAGTCAGCCGCACATCCACAGGCCTGGCTGCTCCACCCTGGCTAACAAACATGTTCATTTATGGCCCTGCAGTGTGTTTCAGGGCCGTGACACCATCAGCCAATCAGGGCCGAGACATTGGATGTTAGTGAATATTAAAGACTTTGACAGTGGCGATTCTAAAAACAAAAAAAAGCAGAACTAAGCTGTCTTGATATTCATCGGCTGGTGTACATTTAAAAATACTTGCTAGTGCAGCAAAAAGGGACAGCAAACTACGTCTAGAAATCGCTGATACACACGGCAGATTTTACGGCATGCAGAGCAGCTCTACACATCAGCAGCGTACATAGATCTACACATGTGCATGTCATGAGTATACAGGTCTTGCACAAACCTTTACACGAGGCAAATTTTGCACATTTTGCAATTTGGATGTAGCATCTCATACAGTACCATACAAGACACCTTATAACCAAAAATAGACTAGTAATATGTACTATAGAACAGTGGTTCTTTTGCACCCCGACCCAATTTTTACCATGTCAGCTCAGTCACGACCCTCTATCTGGTACAGGTTTAAATTAATGCTATGATCAAGCATGCAGGCCACTCTGCAATTCGCAGCAATCAATGCTTTATCGCACCAATCTGATTGGATGCACCAGTGAATTTTAAATTATGCTTCTGTGGTTTGGCTTGTTGGGGTGTTCACTAATTTTGTGCCAAGCATTTGCAGACTCTAGACCTGTTTATATAGGTTAATTCTAGGATTGGGACTGGGAAATCTGATCGTGGATCAGCATAGGAGCTTGCTGGTTTTAAAATTCCTGCATTTCCTGACCCTTTCAGATTTGGGTCGTTGCCCATGTGTTGAGCGCGTAACCTCTTTATGTCAACGCTTCTGTAAACGCTGTATTTTTTGCATCCTAATTTACTTAAGTGGGTTTTCCGTAAGCCAAGAGTCACACCTGCTGATACTCTCCCGACACAGCCTGCCAAGGGCCGACCTCCCCACCATGCCCGCCTACCTCCCGATCCCAGCCTGCCCAGGCCTGGCCTCCCCTCTATGCCCGCCTACCTCCCGATCCCAGCCTGCCCAGGGCCGGCCTCCCCTCCGTGCCCGCCTACCTCCTGGACCTCCTGCAGTCTCCGGGGGAACCGGTTCCTGGAGTCGGGCGACTTGTTGTGGATGATGGTGACGATGCCCCTGGAGACGGCTGAGGCGGACGGCGGCCTCAGGATCCCGGGAGGGGGGGAGCCAGCCGTGAGAAGCGTGAGGCTGCCGGGCCAACCTGGGGAGGACGAGGCCTGGGGAGGGACAGCAGCCGTGTCTCAGGCGGCATCGACCCGAAAGCTGGACTTTAAACGCCGTTTTAAACGCTGGTTACACTCCAATGAGCCCTAATTCTCCACAGCAAACAAGAGTCTTCAGCCTAAATGCATCTTTGTCGCTTTTGCAATAAAGATAAAACTTAATACCATGTTCTCTCCAGATGAGCTCTAGCGTGCGACAAATTTTTACAAAACCAGACTCTTTAAGATGCGAAAAATGCCTCCTGATAACTGGGTTTGCGTACTGGTTCTGCACCCACACCAGCAGAGCTCCCAGCGTCCAGCCCACAGATACGTACATGGGTCTTGGGAGTGAATCCCATAGTAGGCGGGATGACTACACACCGTCAATCACTATCTGTTCAAATAACACGGCCAATGAGAAGCGGGTTCCGACCACAGCCCACCGTCCCGGAAAAGCTCATCCTTTCCTTCACTGGTACTCAGGCGTAGAAGATAAACGCCAGTCACCTGTCCATCCTGTGTTCTTTCTACGTACGAGTGCTCGGCGGGATGCTTCCGTTTTCCCACCTGTGACCAGAAACAAGCAGTGGGACCAGGTTCAAAATGAAATACACAGAGCAAAGCTGACAGCCAGTGACGACCGCGTGATCGCCTTGGCAGCGGTACGTCACCCCCGTGTGAAGGAGCTGGTCACTCCCTCAGCAAGGAAAGATGATTAAAAAAAACAGGGGTCACAGTATTCTAGAGAAAAAACAGGGGGAGGAAAGAAACCTCTTCAAAGAGATGTGCACTTAACCTGAAAGGACCAACCAGGGCAGACATAAATCGCCCACTAAATCACACCCATATCAGATACAATAAAAACGCATGATGCAATTCATAGGAATCTAGTACTATTGCAAAACCTATAATTGAAAAATGAATTATAAGCATCTGTGTGGCATCTGTTTAGAAAAAAAAAAAATCCTGCAGAATCAATACAAACAAATCCAATTAAGAGCAGCTAGTAATGACAGTCACATGACCCTGTGCAGGAAAATCGATTGGAAGGTGGCTGGATGGATGCTAACAATGATATCCTGAAAAGGGGGTGGTTTATTACCATGTGGGGTGAATGTCAGACAGAGACAGGAACACCCCCAGCTGCATTACGCAGTGAAAGACCAGCCGGCTCTATGACTGACACATGTCATAAGACATTTCATCCCCAAATGTGCAAACGGACCATTTTTAGAGTTGTATTAAACCCCAGTTTTGATGCGTTATCAGATGCCCCCCCCCCCACCAAGGTAGTTGGTATGTTCCACTGACTGCCATAAACATGAAAGCCGTTATATTTCATTAGAACTTCTGGTCTCCGGAGATACAGTGCCTGTTTTATTACTTGTTCAATATTTGTGTTATTTTCATATCCCCGACTGTTTTCATTGCTCACCATGTGAACGTCACGGGTCGGGGGCCGACCAGAACCATTCGACATGGGAATTGGGTACAAAATGGCTGGGTTATTTATTTATTAAAGGAGGTTTTTTTTGTTTTCTTTTTGGGGAAAGAGGGGATCAGGGAAGAGTGGGCTCAACACACCATGACAGATAATGCTGCTAAGAGCGGCTTGGGCTGGGTGGGGGAGGGAAAGACTTTTAGCAAATGCAGAGGTGCAGCCAGAGAAGATGGTGTTTAAATTATCTTCATTTTGGCATAAAACTAAAGGAAAAATATCATGTCTATCAAAGTGCGTCAGCCATTTCAAAACCTCTCCTGTAATCACCCCAGTATTTGCATCAACGCATGTTTTGACTCAACCACTGCCCATTGAGCTATTTAAAATTTTTGTTTAACTTTGAATGTGTTGCTGTCAATTTAAATATGTCCTAATATTAAATTGTGTGTGTGTTTTTTCTTAGCAGATATTCACTTATCACCCAGATAAACAGCCCTAAACTTTTTTGAGATTGTTGCACATTACTGTACATCCTATATGCCGGAAATATTTGGAACAAAAACAAAATGATCACAAATCACCCGTCACTCCTGAGAGAGTGACGTCCCCGCATTAAAAACTTGACGTTTACTCTATTAGAATGCCTTATGATAATGATTTTTAGCTGCACGGTTCCCATTCCAATACATTGCTCCTCATTAAAATATATCACAAAACGCCTGAGCAATTGCTGTCCGAGGTCAAGGCGGTCGCGTGTTCGCAGGAGTATAATGTGACCTGATGCAGGGAACCCTGAGATGCAATTAACGAGTGGCAGCTGATGTGGAGAAACTCCATCTGGCTCTTTCAGCAAAGCAATCGAGCGGCAGCCCGGGGGAGGCAGATCGTGGCGAAGCAGGGGGGGCACGGAATGTTCTAGCAAAGGCGGTGAAGAAGCCCATAAGAAACGAGAAGGGCCCCCACCCGATAGTTCTCCGAGAGCCAGCTTACAAACAGGTGTGGAATTTCCACTAAATGAACCCCCCCCCCCCCCCCCAAGCCCGAAAAGGGTCAGTCTTTCGTCCCTAACGAATTTTCAGTAACCACCTCTAAAAAACGGGTGTTTAAACCAAACGCACCGCGGTGTGAATCTGTCTTGTGTTGA
>JAABNY020000046.1:3593214-3604477 GCA_015164015.2 Brevimyrus niger | reverse complement strand
CCATCTCATGCTACAAACACTGAAGGACTTTTTTCATACAACATTGAATATAGATCTTTAAAAAGGAGAATTCCCCATTCCTTGAGTCTTTGTGAATTTCTATTCATACATTTATCCGTCTCCGTTCAATTTTCTTTTTAAAACCGCAGGACTGCATAGGGTCTGGCAGCTCTCTCAGGGACCACAGGAAACAGGGCAGGGCTCCATCCTGGATGGGATGTCATGACGGGGCACGAGGCAGGAGGCACACACACGCACGGAGAACAACCTCACACAGTGCAGAGGCAGGATTCAAAGCCATGTCATTGGCGGTAAAGTAACAGAGCCCCCCCATTTTTACAAATGCTTTTTAACACCCGTGTTAACTGGGGGCTTTCAGGGTACGATCTAAAATTTATTTTCAATTTTGCAGGCCTCCATTTTCGGAGGAATATATTTGGCACGTTTTTAGCTCATAACAGCTACCATCCCTAGCCCCCCCCCCTCCCCTCCCCCCCTCAGGAGAAGCGCCTGTTTTATAGAGAGGAAAGCTACAGTACACAAGTAATGGGGACGGGTCACATCCAGCATTCCTCATCCAGCTGGGTCACATGACCAGCTTTCACCTTGGATACGGCAGGATTCATCTCCCTTTCGCTGCCCAGCTCAGTCCTGCCAGGGGCGCCGGGGGGGAGAGGGCCGAATTCATCTCCATCTGGCACCAGCCCTCAGGCTCTGTGCTACAACTCAGCCAGGAAACAAGAGCCACTTATGAGCAAAAATGGGGGGCGGGAGGGGGAGACGATCTTCCGGAGACAAGTGACCCACCATCCATAAAGTACATCCTACACACTGAGCAGACAGAAGATAACTCACGCATTTATGAGTCAAGCCAGCAGTTGTACCCGCAGATGACAGCGGGCCATCGCTACAGAACACACTGCCCCCTACAGGGCTCCAGGTAGAAGCACAGTCACCCGGAGCCACTTCCCAGCAGGCCAGTACCACAGGCCGAACACTGGTCTGCGCTGTGGTCACATTCGGCACCGGTTCCGGGTTCAAATCTGCAGCGCAAATCCGAAGGCTAGGAGACTGCGCCAAATGAGCAAAAATGTGCTTCTCAAAAAAGAAATTTTACAGGAAAAAAAAAAAAAAACGACACCATCACGAATTACATGATTGATGTAATAGCATCATGGTACGCGGCTGCAATACCCTGCAGTTTTACCCTTAAAACAAACACACCCTGACACATCAGGGGCCCCAAGCTAGCCTGCTGTGGCCCTTCAAAACTGGACAAGTCAGTCCAGCCACACGGACGCAACAGCGTCGTCATCTGCAGAGATACTCGCACAGACACCTCATGCCGTCTGTGGAGCACGGTGGTGGGGGGGGTGATGATTTGGGCTTGTTCTGCAGCCACGGGACCAGTTAAACCCACCCATAGCGCGAGCGCAGGAAAAACATTCGAACGATGGCGGCGTGAGGCACCATGTAGCGAAACCAGAGGGAGAGTCTCCGTTAGTTTTAAGAGCAACGGACGAAGTAAACGTGAAAAAGGCCTTTCGGTCCCGGCAAACGTACAAGTGATTCCAAGCCTCTGAAACTTTGTTAGAAAACGAGGGGGAAAAAAAAGCGTCCAGTCTTTTTTGTGTTTTTTTTTTTGTTTCTTTTTACAGTGTGTTTGCTGCGTGCAGCGGTCCGAGCGAAGCCCCCAGCTCAGACGACGTACTGGTACGGCTCAGCCTTGCCGTAGTCGGGCGTCGCAAGCGGGTTAAGCCAGGCTATGGAGAAGGGGTGACCGAACACGGCCCTCATATTCATCCACTTGGTCTTCTTGCCCCACCTCCTCTCCTCCTTCTTCAGCTGCTCTATGCCCTGCAAATGAGAAATGGGCCAGATGTAACGTTGGCGGGACTCGAGCTGCTGGTCCGGCGAGGCCCAGGCTGCATGTAGCCAGGATCAGACACATCTGTACATTTCTGGATACTTAGGGATCTGCACTCATTATGTCAGTTTTTTTGGGGGGGGGGGGGACTGTGCCAAGAACAATAGATTAAACATTTATCTTGCAACGTTTTTAGCGCATAATTACTAGTGCATAAATAACGTGTCACTTTTAAA
Organism: Brevimyrus niger; assembly: GCA_015164015.2. NCBI lineage: Eukaryota > Metazoa > Chordata > Actinopteri > Osteoglossiformes > Mormyridae > Brevimyrus > Brevimyrus niger. The sequence continues at coordinate 3,602,374 of JAABNY020000046.1, read as the reverse complement.
TTTTAAATAGAGCAAAGAACCAGCACATGATGCAGGGGGCTTGGCCTAAATCAGGACCGGAGATCATGACATCACTGTTTTGAAAGCCACACCCTCTAATAAGTCCCACCCTTAATAAGCCCCACGCACTCCAGCCTTCTTATAGGCTGTTCCAGCAAGATACAGCATCTCTCCTCGAGATCTTGTATATGCTGATAGGTTTAATACGCACTGCCAAAAGTGACCGTCATTATCAAACAAGAGACCCCAATTAAGGGCAGCTAACAAGGCCCTTGAAAACCCTTCCCATGTCTGGAGGTTATTATGCCTGTTGAGGACAAACCAAGTGCCCTGTACAGACTACTATGTGGTTTTTCTACCCTCAAAATCTTGAGAGCCAATCTCTAATTAGAAAACAAATGCCTTACTCGAGCAGAGTCCTGCTTAGTGGGATAACTTGCTGGATTTAAGGTAGTCCGGGCTAAATTTATTTTATCACTAATATTTAGCCCAGACCACCTTAAATTTGATGACAAGTTAGCCCGCTAAACAAGAAATCCTGCTTCATGAACCAGGTCCCAGAGGAGGTATCGGGAAGCTCATTTTTGACGTTATACAAACCCAACGACCACCTTTAAAAAACAGGCTCTCCAAACACAAGAATTAAAAGGAATTAAAACTAATTCTACGATAAAAGACTAAAGATAATTAGACAATCCTGAATCACTGGGAACAATTCATTTTCTGTTTGTATTGTCCTCTCCCCTGCACAGCTGCTCCAAAGCTTCAAGATTAAACAGCATAATATCAATTTATCAGCATAATTCACAAGCTGCGTTTCTTTAATGTGCATAAAATAAATTAGAAGTACCAGTCAATTCAAAATAAGCTCACAATAAACTACATTTCAAGTCAACAACAACCTAAAACCTAAAATCGACTGACCTGACACCATTTAATATTTACACAACTGGGATAACTGTTCATCACTGCAGTGAGAAGACTTTAATCACCGAGAAAAACTTCTAGAAATGTGGAGACTTGGAGAGATTCCTCCAAGGCCGGTAACTTTGTCCTCCAGATTTCGATGCCGAGGATGGGGTCAGGAGGGACCTATGACCTTTCCAGCTATGTGACCTGCATTCGCTGTGCTAGATGATGGTCTTCTCAGGCCTTGGAGGGCAAAGCTTCATCCATCACATCCTCAAAACAGAAACCCCAGGAGAACCAGCTGCGTATTACCCGCCTCAGAGCAAAGTCGAAACCTGATAAGTTACATCAGACCCCGAAAGAACACAGAGGTTAAAATGCAGGTTGGGAAAGATGGATGACAAAAAATAAAAAGTAATAAGTCTCTTTCAGCCAGGCAGGCAATTTCTGCCACCCTGGAGCAGGTTTTATAGCAAATTCGGTGCACAAATGCCCTCCCCACAAAGTAACAGGGCAGAATCACTATTTTTGAGTGTTGGTCCCAATATTTCACTCCTCGATTACCTGTTCATTCAGGACAAAGAGCCTGGATTCTCACAAATTGTGCTGTGGACTGGTAGGTCAGGGGAATTTCGGTGCCACAACTGGTAGTGGGGGGGGGGCAATCAGCTAGCCACTCACCGTTTCGTCGGTACAGATAGAATGCACTTGGGTCCCAAACATCACAGATGTAAAAATTAGGAAAAGTAGCCCCTCGAAAGACAAAAGGATGAGCAGGATGAAGGTCACAGGAGCCGAGAAGGTACTGGACTCTGAGGAGGCATAAAGACAGTGATGAACACTAGAGGGCACCAGAGAGACATGGTCATTTTCACTACGCAACACCAGAGACACAGCAAGGCAGCCACCTAGTGGGCAGTTACTGTTACGGGGAAAGAGGATTTTGGGACTTACTGCTCCAGTCCGCTTCAAAGTAGAAAAGAAAGTGGAAGGCCACCATGATCAAGGCATGCAGGGATATCAGGGCAATGTACATCTGTAATAGAGAGAGGCTCCAGTTTCTATGCAGCTTGATACAGGGACAGCCAATGTCCTGTGCAAAGTTGGGTAATTCAGATCCAGAGAGCAGAAGTCCAGACCGGGATTTTGTTTCAACTGACCAGTTGAGCTTAAAGACACACAGTCCCAGAGTACTCAACTGGTTGGTTGAAACAAAATCCCGGTCTGGACTTTTACTCTCTGGATCTGAATCACCCAACTCTTGTCCTGTGTCACTGACTGTCACTGACAGTCACTAGCTGTCATACTCTTACACATGAACCGTAATACTATTCATTTATAGCTGTTAGCATGGATCTTCAGCATGAAACAATTTCCACCAGGATAATGAAAGTACCAGGACAATGCCTGGCTGTAAGAAGTTAATGAAAAGAAATCTGCATTCAGACCTCCTGAAACCAAAGTCAGATTGCTGAGCACATTCAGAGCTCCCAGGCTAAGATCACAGTGGGTACAAAGTTCTCTCCTTCACATATATCGTGCACAATGTGTACATGGAAGCACTATTTCTAAAATAATATCCTCAGGGGGAAAAAAACATTCTACTAAAGCAAATTAGTTACAAAAAAAAAAAAAAAAAAAAAAACATAATTCAGCCTGCTTTTAGGGCCTTGTGGCTGGATGCTGATTATTATTTGCAATAAAACGAGGCACGCGTGTGCAAAAGGGGCGGGCGCACGTGTGCAAAAGGGGCGGGTGCACGTGTGCAAAAGGGGCGGGCGCACGTGTGCAAAAGGGGCGGGCGCACGTGTGCAAAAGGGGCGCTCACCGTGAACAGCACGAAGTACTTCTGATTCTTCTCGCCCACGCAGTTGTTGACCCAGGGACAGTGGTGATCCATCTTGCGTATGCATCGCTTGCAGATGCTGCGCCGGAAACGCGAGAGGACACGCATGTCAGTCTGGCACCCACCCCCCCGTGCTCAGTACGAGGACAAATCACAAGAACCCTACAGGCAGGTTAACTACGGATAGTAAACATACAGAGTGGGATCAGGGCGTGTGGGGAGACACCTTCACCTGTCAAGACTGAGGAGCAATGAGAGACTGGAGAGGCCCCAGATACAGGCCCCCCACCCTTCCTACAGAGGGGATCATCACTTTGGGAGAATCAAAGGTGTTCGAACCCCTAGGCTGAAAGGCCAAATACTCTCAACACCCTATAACACGCTTAGCCCCATATCACACCAAGTTATCGCAGGATACATCAAAACGATGATGGGCCCGCACCGGCCTCGGAGCGTGAGGGGGGCGGAGCGTACCTGCAGTGATGCGCGCGGTCTGGCTTGATGCTGCAGCATTTGGGACACTTGTAGACCACCTGACCCGGTTTCAGCTGCAGACTCTCGATGAAGTCCTTGGTGGCGTTGCCCTTGGGGACGGCGCCCTGCGGTACGACACGAACACAGGGTTAGGGCCAGGGGCCGCAGGCGGGTGACAGCGGAGGCCTACTTCAAACTCTTACATCACGTTTACATCGTGTGGTATAAATGGTATCATAAAATTAAGAATTTTACTAAGGAATATTACAGTATACAAAGGCATGGTTATTACCACTGATGAAAACATTTTCATAAACAAATAAACTGTGGAGGAATTTCGACCCCCTCTTTGGGGACATTAATTTATGCACAGCTCTCATTAAGATCCAGCCTCAGCCTTTCAGTTTGGTCGAGGTCGGGACTTTGACCGGGCCACTGCAACGCCTCGATTCTTTTATTTTTCAGTCGTTCTGTTATTGGTTTGCTGGGCTGCTTGGGATCATTGTCCTGTCGCGTTACCCAATTTCGGCCAAGCTTTAGCTGTAAGAGAGATGGCCTCACGTTTGACTCCACAATACTGTGGTATACAGACGAGGTCACGGTCGACTCGGTGACTGCAAGGTGCCCAGGTCCTGTGGCTGCAGAACGAGCCCAAATCATCACTCCTTCACCACCGAGCTCCACGGACAGCGAGAGGCGTTTGTGCCGATACGCTGTGTCCGGTTTATACCAAACGCGGCGCTGTGTATTATGGCCAAACATCTCCATTTTAGTATCGCCTGTGCAAAGGTCACTGTTCCAGAAGTCCTGCGGTTTGTTCACATGCAAGTCTTGCTACCATGTTAGTTTTAGAGAGAAGGGGCTTCCTCCTGGCAATCCTGTTTCATCCTTTTTTAATTGCACTGTCAACTTTAACACGCTTAACTGGAGCCCGAACAGCCCGGGGAGTAGCTCCTCTGTTTTCTGCAGTTTCTCTGAGCATCTGACCTCTGGATGAATTTGCTGGGGCGTCCGCTCCTGGGAAGATTGCCAGCCGTCTCGAATATTTTCCATTTGTGAATAACCTCTCTCGCTGCGGAGTCATGGACTTCCGATTGTTTGGAAATGGCTTTATAACCCTTCCCACACTGGTTGCTTTTCCAAGACCATCGCTGATCTCGTTCCTCCTTATCACTGGGTTAACACACACCGGACCGCTCCAGACCAGCAAACTGGCAAAACTCCTGCTTTTATAGAGCTGGTCACACGTACAAATAATCAGTTAATCAAGAGCCTTTGACCAGCAGCCCTTGACCCTCTTAATTCCCACAGAAGTAATACTTTAAGGTGCATTTCATTTTCCACACACTGCTTTTGCTTAGTATTTAGTATTAGTATTAGCTTAGCATTTGCTAAATCAACAGCGACAAGGTGTAATATGTCATATGTTGATGTTCATCCGCAGTTGTATTCACCTAATTTTAAATCCTGCTAAGGACCAGCTGGTTTTTATTACGTCCTGATACATAAAACCTTTGAGCAGAGGGGTGCACTTTCTTTCTCACGTGACTGGACATCACCACAGCCGCAGCGCAGGGTGGCATGCCCACGCAAAGCACGAGCCCGTTAAATGCCAGCTGCAGTCAGGCCCTACTCACGCCCTGGAGGACATATCCCCCCACAAACCGAAGAGTGATCCCTTATTGTACCCGACTGTACATTAAGCCTCAGGCTATAAAGCAGAACAATATCTACCTGATCAACTTCAACCCCACTGTGGCTACCATGGCTTACATTCTGCTAGTTAATAATTAACTGTCCGATTGTTAGTCTCTCTTGCCACGCGCCACACCCGGCTGCAGTGACTGATTGGTTAAACACAGGCGTGAGTCACTCTGCCAAGTACTACAAGGACTCCGAGTGTCTGTACTAAGTGACCGTAGAAACACTCACAATCCCGGTGCTTGGAGTTTGCGCGTCACCCCCTGCGTTTTTGCGTTGGTTTCCTCCAGAACCTCAGATACCCTCCCGCTCCCAAAACACTAGCGGGCTGGCAGACTCCTCGACATTCCTTCAGCCATGTGTAAATAACGGGGAGTATTGGTAGCAGAGCTCAGCTACAGGCTCAGCTACAGGGTGCCATGCAGTCCAACAGGGCACCTGGCCTTGCAGCCCGTGTATCAAAGGAGGTCATCCAAGCGTAGTTAACTTTACGAACTGACAGGCGGAAATTTAAACATTCAAAAAACGGCGACATGCAGCTGAGCCCGCTCCCCACCCCCGCCACCCCCGTGCGGCCAACGCGACAGACTCACCGGGTCGGAGCACATGGCCCTGAAGTGGGAGGCCAGTGACAGGAACGCCAGGCTATTGAAGAGGGCGCCATTGAGCAGGCTGTAGGCCAAGTTCCTGGAGGGCAGCAGCATGACGAACAGCACCACGAATTCGGCGAAGAAGACCAGCAGCCAGGTGATGACGGCGCAGGTGATGCCACAGCCGTCGCGGATGAACCACATGACATCGGGGGAGGTGCGTGGTGGGGGCGGGGCACACTGCTCGGGGTGCAGGTAGCCAGCCTGACGCTCAATATCCCGGCAGCGGTGCGTGGGGCTGCCCATGTTACCACAGGCTGCCCCTCGGCATGCTGGGAAAGCAGTGGGCGGGGGAGCAGAGAGAGAGAGCGAGCGCTCATTAGACATGGACCGGTTCACCTCCCAGTACGCCTACACAGGCAATGTTTACCACCACTTAAGCCATGCAAGTGTGTGGGGGGCCCCTAAGATGAGGGGCCGCAAAGCCACGCTATGGGCGGCCACCCGCCTGTATGCCTACCCCAGCTGACACCAACCAGGCCCCCACACACAACCCTCACCTCAGTCTCCTCACACCGGGCTGGTCTGCATTACCAGCTTAATGGTTCTGGCCCTTAAAGTAGGAGCAGTAAAATTTACGATACATCTGGTACGCAGTGCTTTTAGACTAATTGCTGAAAAGCAAAAACACAAACTAATCACAGCCGGTGTTTAATTTTACCTCATTCAGAATCCAGTTTGCTGGTTTTAATCCCAAAGGGGATTCCTGTCAGAAATGCAATCGGTTCAGTAAATGTATAGCCTTAAGTCGAGGTAACATCCGATCGCAGTTACGTCCGAGGCCCCTAGTAAATAATATAAACTGATCAAGAGACGCCTGAAAGCGGACGTGGTTTGACGTCAGCAGGTGTATCGCTTAGTGTGACCGGCGCGTTAGAATGGGCAGCACTGTTAGCCGTATAATGACCCTCGGTCCATATCTAACATTGTGCATACAGCACTGTATATGTGATGGACAGCTATACATTTAAGATATGCTCAAACCGACTTGCGAACAGCGGTCCCGGTCCCCAATGCCGACGCGGGGCTGTGATCAGGGGACAGTGTGGTGCCACCCTTAGGCAACTTAGCAAGGGACAGGACTGGTTGATCCTGCTTTCACAATTATTCGTTGCCTTGGATAAAGAAATACTATGTTTATGATAGATTAAATAAAGTTACATTTAAAAGTCTTTTGTACAAAAACTAGGAATAAATCAACTACCTACGTGAAATGTAAACAGAAAGCTGATCAACAAGTGTATGTATCAAATTAGATGTGCTAAAGTATAAACTTGGGTTAAAACGGAACTAGGGACAGTCAAACACCCTGAACAAGTAGGATATTTAGGAATTCTGGGTAATCGTGGTTGCTGTGGATACTTTCGTAACCTTTAATCTTATGACAAAGGTGGACTGTAGCTGATCTGGTTCGTAATCTGTCGATCAAAACGCGTTTTTGCCGAGAGCTCACAGGCCACGCCCAACACCCATTCCGCCGCGCCCAAACGGAGTTTCGGGGACGTCAGAATGAGGAGGGGAGCCCGGACTACCGCGTGTGTCGCGTAATAACCGGCGCGAGTGGCGCAGCACGTCCTACGCATGCGCAATTCGCTCTTCATAACTTTGGAGAAATTCTTATTCGAAAAGGCACGTTTTATTTATAAGACAGCCAACATTACCTTTCTCATTTTTAGTTTTGTTAAGTTTCATTCTCAAATACTGAGGACAATGGCCAGTGTAGTAAACAAGAAAATGCAGAATACTGTAACATATATGTTACCACCAAGATCCGCGTTTGCAGTTCACTCCTAGGCCGAAGCATAAAGTAGTGAGACAGGAGGTTAGACTGGTATCTCTACATTTCTGGCTGTAGATGGGTACATTGCGATTTTCAGCTTCCATCCAGCCTCGATCACGATCCCTATCGGGGCTACTCATACACTCCATCTGAAGATGCCCCCCGCCCTGCCTGACAGCGTAGCGACAGACCTAAACCGATGAGTTACCGTATAAAAAATAAATGAGGATTGACATGGCGAGTTACATTCTGTAAATCACCGCGCGCAGAAACTTCCAGGCGTAAGTACCAGCAGCAACCCCGATTAAAATAAATCCAAAATAAGATCATGTAATGCAAACAGTATTTCAGGGACCCATGTGCGAACCGAAACAGGGTTGCAACCAATACCAAGCGGACGTTTTAAATTACACTGGTTTCGTTTTAACGCCATTGAAATGCTCGCGATGTCTGTGTTGTATCCTTTTGGTAATACAAGCTGATAATGCCTGCTCGATCTACGCTTCATATTTCAAGTACTGTAGGGCTGACATCATATAAACTTTGCAAACAATGAGTTGTAACCAACTCAACACCAATAAGTAAGCAAGCATTTTCAAAGACACCGAATAAGGTACGAAAGCTTGTCACCCGGGGCTGAATATCATTGCAGGTACTTACCAGTAAAATTACGGTACTAGGAGAGAAGTTGAATTGTATACATTCGTTTTTCGACATACCTTTTCCACCGATGGTGGGTCGTGCAGGGGAAATCCCCCTCTGATCGCCTATCCGCGGCACATTAACCAGGCTGCTCCACCACCAGCAGTCGTCCTATGTCGATGGCGATCCACGCTGCTTGGAAAAGCTGCTAGATGAAGAGTATGCCACAGAAGAAACCGGAGATCTGAGCGGAGTGTTGCGTGGGATTAATGGGCGCTGCGCACCGCTTTCGACGCGGCTGTCAGGCACCCCGGCCGGGCTCCTGTGCGGTCGGATGGAGAAGCAGGAAGTCTCCCCTATTCCTGTACTTCCATACACAGCACTTCCTGCGCGCTGCCGCTCCCAGCTTCTCATGCAACTTCCCCGAGTTTCTTTTCTTTCTCTTGCAGGACGGCTGTCTCTCAGGTGTCCTCGAAAACTACAGTATTAAGTTACAAGAGGCGCACTGGCCAATCACCATATAGGCTCTACCTAGTTTAGGCTACTAATTAGTCATCCAACTGGTAGTTAGATAATAAAGATGGGACGATAAATTTCAGCCTGCCCTGGTACTTCAGGAATGCAAAATGCTTAATAAACTGTTGTATATGCCTCCGCTTTCATTAATGTCTCGTTTTTTTGTTTTTTTTTACTAAATTGTTTATACATCATTGCGGTATTACAACGACTGTTAACAGGCCTATGTGCGATCATACGCCACTAAATTCACACCACCAGCTACTCGTGTAACATAACATGCGCACACACTGATAGTAAAATTTAAACAACGTGGACTGGAAATGGGGAAAATTCCTGAAGCCGAATCCATAATTTTTCATGGGAACTAATTCAGTAGCTTTAAACACACACGACCCTGAGGAGAAGAATCGCGCTCACAATCCAATATGTATAAGACAGGATCCCTTAAAGATAAAAAACGTAACGAGAACTGTCCTGCGGTGAACTTCAGGAAAGTAGATCACTGACATTATAGCACAAAACGAGTGAACACCTATTATTTTATGTTTTTACCTGATACCACCAGTAACCATATTTATTGCTACTACACCTTTTAAAAAAACGTGTCAGGCATTAAGTTTCTAAAATGTACAAAATAAT
>JAABNY020000046.1:3532708-3548290 GCA_015164015.2 Brevimyrus niger | reverse complement strand
AGCCTGTACTGACCTGCTCTCCACACTGTCCACGCGCAACTCCTCCTATTCCACACCGCCCGTCTCCGGTGTCACACTTTCCCAGTGATTCCCAGCTCGGCCTTTGCAGGCTTGGGGTGTCCAACCACAGTCGCACACCGAGCACGGTATCACCCGATCCGAACCCGGAGTCAGGGCTGAGCGCCGTAATCTCCACCATTTACTCTGCCTACCTGTATGAACTGTTTTCTGCACCTCTCTTCCCTTGATGGTTTTTGAACTTTTTTTTAATTATTATTATTATTATTGTTGTTGTTATTTTTGTGGGGTGTGGCACTTATTAAGGGGTAGGTTAATCTTCTTTTTAAAGCAGGTGGAGAAGCCGTCCCCATGTCTTCTGACGTGATGGGGAAAGTCGAACGAGAATCTCATGAGCTGCTCGATACGCCTCGGATACGGTTTCTGCGATTCACACTGGATGGTCCAGCTGCTGCTTCACACGATTTGGTGTTGATGTTGCTGCTTGTTTAATGTTCTTGTGTGTGAGTGTTTGTTTGTTTCTGCTTGAAGACCCCTTGGGAGGGGGTGGGGGGTACAGAAGGCACTTGCGAAGATCCAAATTAATTACTAGATTCATGGCCAGCGAGTTCTTTTTTTTTTTTTTTTTAAGAACTTTCTCTGGAATGTCTGGAGCCTCACGTACCTGTGCTGTGGTAGTCGATTCAAAAGGCATAACTTTAATAAATGGGAGAAAGAGAAACTCGCAGATTGCAAACCCTGCACAGCCATGACGGTCTGTAGTCCAGCGCGGGTGTCAATGTCCATGGACAGCGGGGTCTTGGGGTGACAGGTGAGACCTTTCTGTGACAGAAATGTGAACTCAAGCACAGCTGGATCTGAGGAATCTATGCTAGACTCCCAGTAGAAGTGGCTACTTTAAATGGCTGCCCCCCCCCCACTGTCTTTTTGTCCCAGTTGATTTTCACTGTCTGCTTTAGATTCTGGCTCAATTGTTGCCTTACTACTTTATGGGGGAGGGGGGGTCTATTAACTCCCTTTGGAAAATGTCACTCATCAGTAATACTGCCCTTTTGGGTATTTCTCAGTTTCTCACCGAATCTCAAATGACTAATCATGCCTTTTGTCGTCACCATTAAATCTTTGACTTGGAGGGCCAAAGTATAAATGTACGGTGGATCATACGCACCCAACACCGCGCTATTAAACAGCGCAACCTCTGTGTGCTCCGTAGAACCGATGGTGCCGATTCTGGGGGCATTATGCTGTTCTCACCTCTAGTTAAACATTTGCCTTTAGGAAGGGGGTGTGGGGGGGATCTTCCTTTGGTGTTTGTATCACATAGGATCACGCTGAAGGTTATATAAGAAACAGTTTCTGACCGTCTTCAGCCTGCCTCATTCTGTCCTGTATAAATTACTTGTACAATGTATATTTTTAGGTGATCTATGTATTGTATATCTATATATTATATTATATATAACTAGTACTTGTAATTAGCCACTGTACATCTTACATTGGAGATTTGTATTTAGAATGCAAATTTTAGGGACATAATGTCAGCTACGAGGGTTCCCTGTCCACCTTATTTTTATAGTTTATGGTCCAATAACGTTAAAAGGTTACGGGAGTAACGTCGACCAATAGTGTTGAATCATTATGATCACACTGCTTTGGACTTTTACTGCAGGTCTTAATATTTCTTTCATCCCGGGTGAGGGAGTCTGTCGCTTATATATGAAACAATGTTCCGCTTTTTTATGGGATTTTGAAGTACATAGGCTTATTTCAACTGTAGAGATTACGTTATATTTTCTTTTCTTCCAGTTTAATTAAACGTTTGTTTTTTATTTTATTTTTTCCTTTCTCGAAAAACCTCAATAAAATCCATTATGTCAGGCGAAAAGTGTTGTCAACGTATTTAAATTTTAAATCGTTAACCTTCTGCATGTGGTTGCAATAACGGTGAATATTTCATTGGTTATTATTTAGCAGGCATATGAAACGGGTATGGGATGTTTCAGGAGTCTAAGAAAGGTAGTTTCTTTTGAATGTAGCAAGAGGAAGAACTTCTACGCATCCATATCTCCTGCAGGTAATATTTAAAAACGTTATCAAACAATTTGAATGGTAACCGTGGAGTGTTTTTCTCCTTGATCTTAACTACTCGCAGTTTTAATGGCTGTTATCTACGACTGTTCGTATTAATTAAATTGCATATGCACGACAAAATATACCAAGTGGACCAGATTTCGGATTTCAATGGAAAATGTACCATCAGACCGTACAATGTATGTTAGTTTTAACAAGTTAAAGAGCTTAAGTCGGCCTAAATCAGTGACTCTCAAATTGTGAGGCGCAAGAGACCTGGGGGAAAGTCGTACAGAACTGATGTGACTGCACCGTTAGCAACCTGCTCATTCACTTTTATCAGAGCTTTATATATATATGTGTGTGTATATGTGTGTGTTAAGTATGTTTAAAAACTTTGGCAGCTGACAGTATGAAACCCAGCAAATTAAACTTTCACTTAAATGCCTTGTTCACCTTTCTTCACGCGTTTCTGCATTTACTCTTGTTTACAAAGACAAAATTTCATTGTTGTATTTTCGGAAAACGTACAAATTATGCTTAATGTGCCTTTTTTAAAGAAAAAAAGTGTAGACTATTGAAGCAGTGTATTCACGGAATCCTTAAGAAAAGCTACTGAAAAAAATTTATGTTAATGAATTTGATTTTATCTAATAGTTATACCTAGGCTTTTCTGTAAATTCTGCTTAATTTTCCTTTTTTTCTGTCATCGTTGTGTTGAGGTGGGGCGTGAAAATATTTCTTCCTGCCAAGTGGGAAATAATAGAAAAAGTTAGAGAACCTCTGCTAAAGAGAAATTCGTTAAATTCATGTGACCATTTATTTCCGGTCCTCCACCTGAAGGTGGCGGCATTTCGTCGCGGAACTATTTTTACCCTCCGTGTTTCCGGTACACGATGGAGTCGCTTCCTCTTTTCGTAACTCCAACGACGGATCCGGCGGCTTCGTAGAAGTGATCTGTACTTTTTCCCCATTTTGGTCGGAGGGTTTTTGATCAAGACATCTGCAAACATGAAACTTGTGCGGTATGTTTGTTCATTTATTTAGTTTTAGACACATATTGTTGAGGATGCTTCAAAAAACTATTACCTGCTGGTGGATGGACTTAGATTGGAGTCGATGAGCTGATGTTTGGGGCGGGAAGTACGAATAAATGAATGAACGAAGGGATGAATTGATTATTTTGTATTGTGCACGTATTTTTCGCTGGCTGTTAAAAGGCCTGGTACGATGCATGTTGCATGTAGACTTGTTTTTTGATGCGTCTATATTGCAAAACATTTACGTACCTAGTCGTTTAAAAGCTGGAAATTCGGAAAATAGTTTCACGTCTGAAATATATTGTATCCTTACCACTTTGTACTGCTTATCTCGGATGTGTGCAAATCATGAAAATCCAGAAGCTAAGTTTTATTATTATCGTTATTATTTGGACATTGGTATGTCGGTTGTGTGTTTGACTTGAAAGTGCAGGTCAGGTTTATTGTGTGTCGCCATTTGTTGTTTGCATCGTCTCTCTGCTCATGTATAGATCTGTGGTTCTCTATATCAGAGCTTCTCTTCACTGTAGTCTAAAAGTGGCCGCTTTTTGTCCCGCCTCATGAATCTGAGTTGTTCCCTCTGGGCAGATTTCTGATGAAGCTGAGCCACGAAACGGTCACTATAGAGCTCAAGAACGGCACCCAAGTCCACGGCACCATTACGGGTGAGGATTACCGTGCGGAGAGTTATTGTCATGCGCACAGAAAACAATCAGTTTAGCCGTACAGTGAAATTGTAACCTCGGACATCCTCCTTTCGCTACAGAAAATAGAATAATATAAATTAACATAAATACGGCACAAGTAACCTGGTACAGTGTCTCTTTGTAGTGCTGCATGTGTTCACACTGTGTTGGCTGCAGGCGTGGATGTCAGTATGAACACACACCTCAAGGCTGTGAAGATGACGCTGAAGAACCGGGAGCCCACTCAGCTCGAGTCCCTGAGTATTCGCGGCAACAACATCCGCTACTTCATCCTGCCCGACAGCCTGCCGTTGGACACGCTGCTGGTGGACATTGAGCCAAAAATCAAGTCGAAGAAGAGGGAAGCAGGTGAGAATCTGAGTCTGTGCAACACAGAGCTGTTGTACTTGCAATTTGGTGGTTAAGATTGAAGAGGTTGTGAGATCAGACTTTGTGTAAGTTTACAGTTTTCCTTTAGTCTATTAGTAGGTTATGAAATCGCTCTTGCTGGTGCCAGGTGTAATCTTGTGTTTTCTCTTGGAACAAAGTTGAGGCCTTTCATTTTATCCATATGATTCTTTCAGATTGTCCAAAATTTACTCAGTGTAATTAAATGTAATGGAAGACGTGAAACAAATGTCATGACCCCATTCAGCCAGCATGAATTAGGTTGCCCTCTGATTTAGTCTGTGTCAGCGGTGCTTATGTGTTGTTTGGGGTTGGCTGTTAAAAAAATGTCCGTCTGGAAATTTAGTCAGGTCAGATAAATGCTAAACGGGTCTGTGGGACCTGGTGGCGCTTGGTGATTGGTATAAAACCTAATGATTGTTTCCCCCTTCTGTCTCTTACCTCCAGTGGCTGGCCGAGGGCGGGGCAGGGGCAGAGGGCGAGGCAGGGGCAGAGGGCGGGGGCGTGGGGGACCACGGCGATGAGACCCAGTTCACTGCACTGTCCACACCAGCTTTGTCTCACTGTACAGTTACTTTTTTTTTTTGTAATTTTGCCATGAAACCTTTACTGATTTTTAAAGTTTTTTTTTTCCCCCCATCCTCTTTTTATATAATAAACATTTTTCTTCACAAAATGATGTGATATATGCTGTTTCATGTGGTATATCTGTATATTTTTAAGGAGGTTTGTATAATTCAGTGCAGGATTGGATGATCTTTAATGATTTAGTTTTATGAAGGGGGGCAGATTCGTGTCTCTTATTTTCACCTGGACGTATAACTGAAGCTTAGAGTACATAAAAACATGGGGGGGGAAAAATTATGAAGTGTTGAGGAAATGTTCACACCTAAAAAAAAAAAAAACTGAAAGTAAAATGCAACTTCCATGCAGCTAATTGGGTTTCATGACCCAAATATGAATTATTTAATTTATGTAGTTTATGTAATTTATGGTTTTTTAACTTAATGTAAAATTTAAAATGATCACAGTACATTTATGATTCTCAAATCTGTAGCATTGGACTAGGATTACAATTTAGTGATTCATTGTCATTGTTGACACACCACAGTGCACAACAAAATATGTTCTCTGCTTTTAACACGTATATGGCAGTGTGACGTAACAAGGGGCAGCTAATTCGGCGCCTGGGGGCAGTACCTTGCTCAGGGTACCTCAGTGGTGCCTTGCTGGTCAGGGATTCAAAGCTGCAATCTTTCAATTACAAGAGTGCATCCCTAACTATTAAGCCACCACTGCCCACGTCACTGCATGGCTACAATATGTAGTAACAGCATTTAAATTTATAGGTGTTTTTCACCTACTGTGGCACTTGTGTTTCTGTTTTTTTATATTTTTCATTTGTTTGTAAGGATGGTATTTCGCTTGTTGCACTGATGACGCTGCAGGTTCCTGTAGAAGCAGGTGCTGTTGCCCAGCCTGACCTTCAGCAGGCCTCTCTGGGCGTTAAAGGGCAACTAACTACTCTTTCCTCGGGCCCCCGTTTCTTCCTTCTCTGGACGTATTCGTAAAAAGCACAGAAGGGGATGCAGAAGATGGAGGAGAGCGGGAGTAGAACGATGCAAGCCTGTGCGTACGGGGGCCGTTCCTTGGGAAGGGACTTGCCCTGCAGGAAAATGCATAAAAAGGGGGAAATCACCTGAGTGGAAGACAACAGGAAGTACCTGAACACGCCATATGGCTTTTTAAATTGTAAGGGCCATCAAAATGACACTCAGGGGGGACATGTCACAAACAGGAACACCGGGCGTTTTTACCAAGTCTTTGTCCCAAGCCTGGTAGGTGGATGTTCCCCCCATAATGTATGTAATCAAGTAGAAAACGAACAGGCCAATAAGAATTATGGGGCCCACCCCTGCCCACACGATCTTCCAGTACCAGTTGGGCCGATGGCCAATCATATCCTCTATGTCTTTTTCAAACCTGCCAAAAAAAAGAGTAAGACGGTGGAGATAATCCTTTAGCTAAACAATGTTGGAAAAAAAAAATGGGTCATGGCATGAAAATTACACTGTGAGGACAATCTTGGTACTAACTGAAAATATGTTTTCCCAAAATTAGTTCAGTGTGTGAATCTATATTAAAGTACATTATTTTGTTTTTAAACTACTAAACGAACGACTGAGCCCTAATCATGTGGCTGATCTGGCACCCCCTGCTGAACAGAGAGTCGCATGCCCACTGCACACCGGCTCAGGCCATAGATGCAGCAGATGCCAACCATCTCCACAAAAACGATGAAGAGCAGGGAGAAGGTGCAGGCGTAGTCGTTGAAGATGGTGAACCAGTAGTTGCCCGAGCGAGCAGTGAAGCCCAGGCCGGCAAGCAGACAGAAGATGCAGACCAGGCCTGCAAGAAGAACAAGAGCGGGCTCGCCACATGGAGACACGCGGTGCCCTGATTGGTTGCTGACGGATGCCAGTCGGAGAGCCCCGACCTCACCATTGAGGGCCTCGCTGCTGAGCCACCGCGACAAGAACTTGGAGTCATGCAGAGGGGTGGTGATGGCCATCACGTTTCCCAGCATGCTGCCCACGCCCAACATCAGCAGCATGGAGAAGTAGAGCACGGACCACAGCTGTGAAACCGGCATGTTCTTGATGGCCTCACTATACACTATGAAGGCCAAACCAGCACCTTCTGCAGCCTGTGGAACATCCATAAGAACATTCATTGGTCAGCTGAAGGGCCTTAATCTGCATATCACGTGATGTGCATTAACATGGATGCTGTCGTCCTGAAAGAAGAGGGTTCAAGCCTGTTGTTGGGCTGGTATTTTAATGCTGTTAGTTTAGCATACGTTTAAGATTCTGCTGCCTTTGGCAACAGACCCCAAAACATGGCGTGCGATGAACCGTCAGAATTACCGTGTTTAATTCGGATTCCAAGTTGCAGCTCCCAAGTTGCTGGGACAAGCTTGCAAACTGGTCAGGGTAGGTGCTGTTCAGCTCTGTCACCCAGCTGCTGATGTTTTCATTGGTAATGGCGTCCTCTGCTACATCGAAGGAGTTTAGGAGGTTTATCCTCACCCTGCGGTGGTGGAAAGCTCGTCACTGAACACAATCGCCCTGCGTGCGATAGATGGCGTTTGGGACTGAACTCATCCTCGACATTCTGGCCACAAGTGGATCCGCTAACTCTCCTAGCCGTGGCGCGGGGCGGGACGTTTGGAGGTTAGGAAAGACCTCACCTGTCCAGGCAGCTCTCGTAGTTAAACGTGGCCTTGAAGCCGTAGATGGAGAAGGTGACGACGCTGGCAAAGATGGACGTGCCGCTGTTGATGAGGGAAACGGCGACGGCCTGCCGCTGGACGTCGTTGTGCGGCTGGTTGTAGCTGGCGAAGGCGACCAGGGACCCGAACCCCAGGCCCAGGGAGAAGAAGATCTGGGTGGCCGCGTTGATCCACGTGGTGGGGCTGGCCAGCTCCTTCACCTGACGGGCCCCAAACACAGCACGAGAGCACCATCCATCCATCCATCCATCCATCCAACCATCCATCAGAAATCAACAGGCAACAGTGCGAATGATAATAGGCAGACACAGTTCTGTTGAAATAGATATTATTTAGTGCGGCTGGACTTGCCCACGGAGACGAAACGTGACGTAAACGTCACCAATCAGAGGGGAAGCAGAGGAACGTGCGACGGCGACTCGGTCTCCTTACCTTCGGCGTGAACATGTACTTGATGCCATTGGCGGCCCCGTGAAGAGAAACTCCCCGGATGAAGTAGATCAGCAGGACGGCATAGGGGAAGGCGGTGGTGAAGTACACCACCTGCAGCGAGGGACGGATCATTTCTGAAATCAGTTACCGTGAATTATAATAAGCAAGCAGCCATTCCAGACCTGAACTGCATATGCAAATTAGCTACGGCGTGGGCGGGCTGACACCAAATGATGAATTCGTGGAAATAACGGCAAAGTTACCGAAATAATCACAGTCTTTGGAAGATATGAAATTTATGCTGCTGTTTGCTAGAGATCACTCAGATTAAGTCTTTCTTTGTATGGTTTCTAAAGGAAGTACCTTCCCAGTGGATTTAACTCCCTTGACGATGCAGAGGTAGACCACCACCCAAGCCATCAGCAGGCAGACAGTCTGGCCCCTGTGCAGACCGCCAGTCTCCTCCATGGAGGAGGTGATGTTTAGAGTTTCCCGGTACCAGAAATACTGTGTGGGTGAGCTCGCCTCACACTCCTGTTGTCGTTCTGTCGAGTTGCTGTTAGCAGGACACGCCGCCCAGGGCAGCTCGGCCTGGGAGACAGTGGCCGCTATGAGAGTCCTGCTGTGGCTGGCTATGCTAACAGGAGCGGCATTAGCGCAAGCTATATTATATTCTGTGCTAGCACTGGGCAGGTTTAAATTACAGGTCACGGCAACACGGGACACCCTGCAGTAGGCGCCGTAGCATATGATACATTAGCTTAGGCCATTTTATCCAAGTACAAAAACAGGCTACATTAGCGTAATAGCACTGGCATGCCGAGGCTAACACAGGCTGAACCAGTTTAACCTGGCCACATCTATATAAAAACGTCGGAGCAAACCTCATTGGCTTAGCCTTTTCTGGGAAAGATAAACACTGACAGCTGGAATTGCACAATGTGTCACGTTTTA
This sequence comes from Brevimyrus niger, assembly GCA_015164015.2. Taxonomy (NCBI): domain Eukaryota; kingdom Metazoa; phylum Chordata; class Actinopteri; order Osteoglossiformes; family Mormyridae; genus Brevimyrus; species Brevimyrus niger. The sequence continues at coordinate 3,539,390 of JAABNY020000046.1, read as the reverse complement.
TGTGAATTACAGGGCAAAGGACCTGTTTAGCAGTATAGTTCTGGCACACGACGATTCAGAATAGTGAAGCACAATAGCGAACCACTGCTTGAATGGTGAATCACTGCTTGAATGGTGAATCACTGCTTGAATGGTGAATCACTGCTTGAACAAAGGCGAAAGGTAATGAGCTCACCTGAAAAGAATGGAAAAGATACCAGAAGGCCCAGGCGATGACCACGTTGTAGTAAATACACAGGTACAGGGATGTCACTACACTCGCTATGCCTACAAAGTGACACAAACATCACAGACACCAACATCACTGCTAGAAATCCTTAGTTATGCCTTCAATCAATATATAAACTGTAGCGGTTTCGCATCCTAATTTCTCCAGATGTATTTGTTTAGACACAATTTATTCTCTTAGCATCCAACAGCCTCACATTTTGTTTAGCAGATTCAAAGCGACATAAATGGACACCCGCTGGGTCACGACGAGGTCAAGTGCCAATGAACCTATCGTAAGGTGAAAATAACGTAAAGCAAAAATGCATTTTAACGCAGCACACCTAAACTAAAAAACATCATAGCCTAGCCTAGCCTAGCCAACCTTAAACATGCTTAGAACCCTTACATTAGCCTACAGCTGGGCAAAATCATTAACACAGAGCCTATTGTATAATAATGTGTTGAATTAGTATGAAAAATCATACCAATCATAAAGATGAAATATTGTAACTTATTATATTGTAAATATAGCTGGATCAAACTCTCCCTGGAGCGACTGGGGAGTTAAGGTCCTTGCTGAGGGTCCCAATGGTAAAATCACCGGCCACAGGGTTTAAACCAGTAACCAAGCTTCTGATCCAAACATGCCAACTCCCTGGCACCAGTTTGTATGTGTATCACTGTATGGTCACCCCCCCTCCCCTCCTCTGCACCCTGTCTTCCTCACCAATCCCCCCCAGGTAGGGGCTGATTGCACTCCAGGCCCCGATGCTGCCCAGTCGCATCTTCTGCCCCACGGCCAGTTCCATGTAGAACAGGGGTATTCCCTCCAAGACCAGCATGATCAAGTAGGGGACCAGAAACCCACCTTGGAGAGAGCAGCAGATGGCAGGATTGTTCCTGACAGACTCTTTCAAGCGACACTCTAGTGATGTGACTCTTTCTGATGCACCAGCCCTTCAACGCTTAACCAAAGCTGACCAGTAGGCGGTGCTGTGACACAATCTATATCTTTGTTCTGTATGTATGTAATACTGTGAGTAATGTGACGATCTTCTGTCAGGGAAATCAGCTGGGGGCAGTGCTAGCCGGGAGCAGTGTTAGCCAGCGGCAGTTACAGAATACACCCCTCAAAGAGCTGCTTAACAGATGTCGATCCAGCTCAGCTAGTTACCTGCTGACTAATGCTGGATCAATGCACTCCAGTACTGGATAAGTGCTTGAAAAATAGATTGATCATCTGCATTCTACAGTAGTTCCACATTTTGGTCACTAATATCTTGATCACAAGTTCCTTAACTTTAAATTAGTGTTCCACACTATCAGAAAAAAAGGTAAAAAATTATATACCTTTGCTCGTCACCGGGGCTGTACCCTTGTAATTGTGCCTTTTAAGGTTTAGAAATTTACTCTGAGGAACTCCATAAAGGTATAAACAGCATTAATGTACCATCAATGGTACAGAAATGTTCCTCAGAGTCCATTTTTGTACATTTACAGTTGGAATTCCTTACAGCTAAGAGTATGATTGACAGGGTACAGGCCCAGTGACAAGCAAAGGCACATCTTTTTACCATTTTTCTAGGTGCATCTACCGCTCGACGTATGTGCAACAAACGCACAAAGTCTGTTCTTAATCCACCCAGCAGTGAATGGAAGCTTGTGGGTTGGAGAGAAGTCCTCCACACCCGTATCGCTGTCCCAGGAGGCACTGCAGGTGGGTCATGCCATGTCGTCGTGGATTTTTCTCAGATGAAGATCAAGGCCAGACCCTGAGGGCTGCTGTGGGCCTTAGAGAGACTAATGCCGCCCCCGTGTCTGGAAAAGAGTCCCTCAGTACCGGGAGCTTCTGCCTTTCCGTCAGCAGGAGACTCAGGGCCGTAACGGTCCTCAGTTATACCTCTGTGGCTAGAACTTTTCTTACTTTAACGACCTGAGCCAAACGACCTGCATAGAAATGGCTGATTAAGTCGGATAAGGATTACTGTGAATGCGTCGCATTCAGAAATGCCCCCACGGTGAAGAATTAAATGGTGTTAAAATTCCTTAGGGGAGAATGTGTGAGTTTAGTGGTAGAGTAAGCTGTTTTCTTAAAGATATTGCTTTTATTCTCATGAGACGTCCACCCTTAAAGCTATACCATTCCAAACCAGTTCTGATCTCTGCTTAATCCTAAATGTAACTCACTGCCTTTAGGGGAAATGCTATTTGTTTTATGTGCTATTTATTTACAACATCACACAAATTCCAATTCTGTAAACATTTAGACCCCAAACATTTTTTATTTACTTTGAAAAATATAGTAAATTACATATTTTAACCTGTAATTCTACTGACATTTACGTTTCTGTGTGCTTTAATAAAAATATTTCCTCAGAGTGCAACTACCTGTTTCTGGTAAGAAAGGATAATGCCTGGGGTGGTGAGGGGGTTCGCTAGCAGTGCGGGTGAGGAACCACTTACCGCCTCCATGCATTTGGCAAAGGTATGGGAAGCGCCACATGTTCCCCAGCCCCACGGCGTAAGACACGCACGCCAGGATGAATTGCGCTGGGTTATCCCACGACGGTCTGCCGTCCGCCTCCATCGGGCTGCACGCGCTGCTCTCTGAGCTCGATGGGCGCTCCCGCTCTGCAGCCAGCGGCCGCACTGCCTGTAAAGCCCTTTTATTGGAGGGGCTCCCTGGGGGGGCGGCTGCTTATTATGTGAGGTTGTTGGGATCAGCACTTTATCTATCTATCTATCTATCTATCTATCTATCTATCTATCTATCTATCTATCTATCTATCTATCTGTCTGTCTGTCTGTCTGTCTGTCTGTCTGTCTATCTATCTATCTATCTATCCATCTATCCTTCTTTGTAGTTTGTAGTTTTGTGACTTCTGTTTTGCGTGACTGTATATTTTTATTTATGACATTGATAATTAACAGAGAGAGAGAGATAATAGCAGGTATGTTTTAATTATAGTATGCCTGATGCGCAGCCGTTTAGTACCAGCGCCTATGTAATGTCTTATTTTTGTAATATGTTAGGATGAAGAAAATCCGTTTGCACAATAAATTTGAACCTCCTGGCTGCCCGTAGAGTAAAGGGCGTCCAGAACGGCGATGTCACTGAACCTTGTGGCTCAATTTCTTGTCATTACCAGCGTAGTATTACCGGTTTTTAGATAATTTCACACTATTCAGTGATCTAATGAGGTCCACGACTACTATATTTTGTGTCCCTTTAAGAAGTAGTTTTGGTTAGATTTTTTGCATTGTAAACCCAGCTGTCCAGTAATAGTGCATCGTTTCTGTTTATTTTTTGACGCGACATTTCTATTAAAGTGCCTTTACTCAGGATGTCAAATGCGGGTCACTTCATGTACTTTGCTTTTGGAAGTAATTTGCTGAAGGAGAGACTGCAGCTGAAGAATCCGTCGGCGGTGTTTCACTGCTTAGGCAGACTGAAGGTAACGGTGAACGCGATGCGGCAACGGTAATGTTATTAGGATAAAGGAAAAGGGAGTAATATGTAAATATTAAAATATTAAATCTAATGTAAAGACGATGTCTTACTTTAGTTGTTAATGAAGCACTACTCCTTTGTTGCTGCTTACTTCCTGCATATTTACCTGTTAACTGTGGAATAGTATTATAAAGTTTTACAAAATATTTCACTGCGGTAAAGTTTGTTTGATATTCGACATTCGTTTGATATTCGCGGCGCTGCGCATATATACCAAATTGATCAATAAAATCTATTTATCTCTTCAACCATGTGACCTTTTGGTGTCAAACCAAGTCTAATACCTTCAGACTAATATTCCTCAGATACCACTAGACCTGTTGTTGAAAAGATTGGCTTGGTTTATTTTTTGTTGGTTTTTATTATGACTGCTGCATTACTGCTGGAAATCAACCAAGAAAACATCTGCCATGGCAATGTCTGTTGTGCACACACTAGTACTGTTGAAGAGTGAATTGTTTTGTTTGTTTTGTTGCTTTATATATTTATTTTTCTTACTTATTGTGTTTTGTTGATAACATTGGTTATATTTTCATACTTTGAGGGTGTCTGCAGAATATTGACATCACAGCAATGTTGTACCATTATTTTTTATTTATTTATTTATTTATTTATTTATTTATTAAAAAGGTTGGAATATATGGGAAAAAGTGCTCTGAAGCATTCTTTTTCATGACCCAGTGATCCATGTGAAATTGCATTATTAGCAGAGTGATGTGTTGTGAATTTGGTTGACACTTGCTCAACTGTTAAAGATAATAGATTTCATTGATCGATATGGTATTAAAAAAAATTGCCAAAAATAAACCAAGCCATATCCATCAGCCACACTACTCATCCATACCCAGGCGGGACTCAAACCCATCACCCGGGAGGTGAGAGCGGACAGGGCTACCCACGGAGTCACCGCGTCATTCGAGAGCGTTGGTGTCGCTGTAGTCATGTCACACCTCTGGTGCCGACTGGACCCTCTTGTTGCAGGATTACCGTCTTAACTTCGGCTTTACGGAAGAGCGGTTTGAAAACAGGTGGCACGGCGGCGTGGCCACTATTGAAGAGAGCGGAGGGACTGACGTGTGGGGGGTGATATGGAAGATGAGCAGAGACAACCTCGACAGTTTAGATAAGTAAGTTACGCATAATAGTTATTTCTTAGGTATCCGCTTTAGGGCAACGGTGTTAGCAAGAGCAAAATAAGCTTTGCTAAAATTAAAAATAAACTTAATTATAATTAAAAACTGCTTTATGAAAATAGATTGGGAATCTTTCTTTTCACTCATATTTTGATGACAGTATTCTAAGTTGAGCACCGACAATTTTAGTCCTGATGCCAACCTGCCTTCAAAAATAAAAAAAGCGAAGCCCCACTCAGCCCCTGATGAAACTCCCCTGGTGAAAATGTGTCATTAGAGCAAGAATTATTGCAGTACATTATGTAATAACTGGGCGAAATGTAACAAACTGTCATGCCAAATGTAACAAATTATGTTATTACATAATGCATTGTCACACACCCCGTAACAGCACAGTATGTAATAACGACAAAATGTTACAAATATATAGATTACATTATAACTTGATATTGCAACATTATTATTATCATCAACATAATCATCGTTATGATTCAATTTCCTATGTCAAGTTATTACACCGTGTAGCGTTATTACATAATGCGTTACAAGAATGTACAAGAATGGGAACTTAACTGTCCCATCCCTGGACAAGCATTAAAAATGTGTATATGTATATAATTTTGACAATCTCAGTGCAGAGGGTGAATGCCTGAATTCCAGTTCTAAAGTAAGTGTAGCAACTGTCTAGAAATGGACACATGCGTGTTACAGACTGCAGTGGCTCATGAGGTCTTGCACCCCCTTGTGGAGGCAGGAGGCAGTTGACGTCGGCATGTACAGCCCATTGGAGGTGATGGTGGAGACGGACAGGGGGGCGATCCTCTGTCGGACGTACAGGATGAACAAGTTCAGGGCTTCCCCTCCATCTCCCCAGTACAAGGAGGTGAGCACCGCCGCCAGTGACCGGTGACTGGGAGAGTGCAGTGAGTGCAGTGTGGATCGTGTGATGTGTGTGACGACGTCCTGTATTCTCATGCTAGGTGGTGTGCATGGGAGCCCAACAGAATGGACTCCCCCCTGACTACATCAAGAGACTGGAGGCAGTGCAGACCAACGACTACGCTGGGCCCTCCATCTTAGATGAAATCAAAAGGGCAATGAAGTGAAAACGGGAAGCAAACTTGTTGCCTTGATTGGTCAGAATGGGCCTGAGCCAGCCAATGGGGTGATGGCGTCTGAGAACCCAATCGTCCGTTTGCTTTTCAGCTTCTTGTGACTGAACTGGGAAAAAATCGGGCCACACAGAGACACTAGAATCATATAGTACAATCATTAATTCAGAAGGTACTTGGATCAGATATGTTTTCATACATCAGGCCTATGATTCATTCATCTTTCAACTGCTCGTCTTTGTCGGGGTCACAGGGGGCCAGAAGTCTTGCATCGTGATTTTGTATGAAAATTTTAACCTGCCAGTTTTATAGTTATCTGTAAATCCCTGTTATATGAGTAATTTTCACTGAAACGTGAATATGCTGTCCTGATTATTATTTTTTTAAATCACAGAAGCTGGTATATTACAGACACTTCTCACTTTACGACGAGCACTTCACCTTCACGACGGTGTGACAGCCGTGCACTTTAACTTCACGACGGTGTGACAGCCGTGCACTTCACCTTCACGACGGTGTGACAGCCGTGCACTTTAACTTCACGACAGTGTGACAGCCGTGCACTTTAACTTCACGACGGTGTGACAGCCGTGCACTTGACCTTCACGATAGTGTGACAGCCGTGCACTTCAACTTCACGACGGTATGACAGCCGTGCACTTCACCTTCACGACGGTGTGAGAGCCGTGCACTTCAACCTCACGACGGTGTGACGG
>JAABNY020000046.1:3513228-3523547 GCA_015164015.2 Brevimyrus niger | reverse complement strand
CAAATGGTTTTTTTTGTCCTCTGGGTGGTTTTTTTTTTTTTTTTTTTTTTTTTTTTTTTGTGGGGGGGGGGGGGGGGTGCGCAGTTCTGGTCAGTGAACCTGCTGATGACTTTAATCTGGGTGAAAAGTGAAGCTGAACTAGCGCAGCTCTCCAATGAAAGTCATGTGACAGAGAGACAGACAAAAAAAAAAACAAAAAAAAAAATACACGGGTTACAATGGAAGAGATCAAAGCCAGGCATTGTGATGCACCTGACGTATGAACAGATGGGGTGTGGTCCAGCATCTGGCAGGCCTGACGGCACGATACGCCGATCAGGTCTCACCCCAGCTGGGAGGCCGGCCTCCCTTCCTCAGTGCTGGACCTCCCACGTCAGCGAAGTGCACCTGGCCTCTTTCTTCACCTTACAGACTTGGTTGGCCCTACCATGGCCTGCCCCCTTACAGGTGGTTAAGCCACCCATAATGCACTGCTCCACCTCCCACCACCGGGAGTCCCCACAGACAGCACAAAACATAAGAACAGACTCGCCGAGCACACGGCAGTTATCGGGAAGGACAACAGGAAATCGACGGAAACCTCCAACCCACTACCCACCCCTAGGTCTAATGGGATGGACCTGATGCTGTGTGAGGTTTACTCTTGATGTCAATAAAATAAAAACCTTAAGCCATCATGCAGCCCGTGTGGCCGGCCTCCTGCTCCCATCGCCATCACCACTCCAGGGGCTACATGGTGGCCTGAATTTCCACCGCAACAGCGTCTGCCACAAGCTGTACTGTTAGCATATGCAGACCGTGACAACAAGCCCCAAGTATCGGGAAAATGAGCAGAACCTGCACATAGGGCCCACCAGACTGGGGACAGGGTTTGGCCCTAAAGGCAAGATGTATACACAAGGTGGGCATTATAATGACCCAGCATCATTAAAGCTTAACACACTCTAATAATCAGTTACTGCAAGTCTAGTTCCCCAATTACAGAACACTCATCTAAGCTCAGCACATTAATAGAAATGACTAAACGTGGCTCAATCACCGTTACAATGCGTTTAATAATTTACCATCCTGACTATCAGAAGCAAGGTGGACAAGCCCAAGTACAGACAAAGTCAACAACACAACCATTTAAGGGATGGATTCTGGGCGCCTCTGGATAAACAGTGGTCCTCTGTGCGGCCTAAAGGTGAAAAGCTGTCCTTTGTTTAGCCAGGGAATCAAGTCAAATTAATTTGCAGGCTACACATACCAGAAAGGCTGTATTTAACAAGAATGGAAAGACTGTGTACTTGAAAGTTTTGGCAGGCCTGTTCATACATAAAACACAAAACCTGCTACTGGAAAACTTTCACAGCCATGGCTATTAATTACAACGTAAACACTCTGTGGCGGCGGCTCAGCCAAAGTCCTTCTGCACAGTTTCCCATTTTGTCATTTTCTCAGTATTGAGGTCTGAATCAAGAATGGGTTCAAATCCAACAGCATACCCAGGTAAGATTAAGTAATGCTACAACGAATTGAAGACATTTGACACTGCATTTCTACAGTGCCTTTGTCTTGCGACCACAGCTTGTTAACGTGCAAAACTGCTTATCTCATTATACGTTTCATTTGAAGTAAGGGGATAACCCCATGAATACTGACGTAATTTCTTACCTTCGAAGACGTGAGGCGAAAGGTGCGCAGGCAGCGAGCCAATCAGGAAACGCGGCGCTCGGGGGGCGTCACTCTCCTCGGAGGCACCGGTGCTGTCGGATTCTCGACGCCTGGCGATATTCAGGCCGTCTGTATGCACAGACTGAGGTCGAAACCCAGATCCCCCTATGGCGTTGGCCATGGATCCAGGTGCAGAGGCGACCCTCGAGGTGCCGTGCGTTGCAGCGCTGTACGCCTGGTAGCTCATGGCTAGAGCCCTGCCACTGCTGTTACTAGAAGCACTGGGGGCGCTTGAAGGCATATCCGAACTAGAGTACGCTCGGGTCCTGCCATTCGCAGCTGGAATACTCTGCTTTGTCCCCATCTTTGTTACACCTGATACCAGCTTTAGCCAATCGACGGCTAATCAGTCATACAAAATATTTTGCGTTTAACGTAGGCACAAGGTGCATAATGGACAGAACAACAACACGTTACAAAAGAAAAACGATAGACTACACTAATTGATCGCACATAATAAACCGACTGGTATCGGACAATCGCAGATGACGGAATAAACAACAAACGAAAAAATAAGTTTGAAACGACGATGACGGGCAACCAAAAAAACTCAAAATAAGACGGCGATCTCCCGGTGGCACTTGTTGAACTTCGGCTCTTAATGTCTAAATGGTTTCCAGGTGGAAACTGCTTTGCGATCACAGAAGCCCGTCAACCGCCACAAAGCCGCTTCCTGAAATCGACAAAGTGAAAGAAGGCCTCCTCATGGGTCTCTTCTGAGCGACTACAGACCTCTAGCAAGGTGGAAGCATTGCAGCGCCAGTGAGGGCGGAGGGGAAAGGGGGGAGGAGGAGGAGGAGGAGGAGGAGGAGAAGGAGGAGGAGAGGAGGGCAAACGGACAAAAACCGGTCGGACCGCCGAGTGAAAATGCGGCCATCCTAAGCTGCTGGCCTGGCTGAAGTGACACGGTGCCTCCCACTCACAGCGCGTCAGGCGACGTCAGTGTCACAACAAGCTGTCAAAAGCAGCCTGAGCCACGCAGACGAGCAGGGCGATCCTGGGGCATAGGCTATATCAGCTGGCAGGATTTCGGGGCACGGCGTCCTCTTCCTCAAAACTCTCTGAAGTTAACAGACCAGATATTGTATTGCTAGAAGCCCCTGATGACGTGAGGTTTTCTACTTTTAAGTTACGTTACATTGTTTTGTCTTGTATGTATTTTCAAAGAAATGGGCGAACATAGAGACTTGACGTAGCGTAAACGATCATAAGCGGCTAAAATTAAAGTAGCCTATGCTGCGAACATTATCTCAATGCAAATCATAACTGGCTTCTCATCGTAATGTCGCGGATTTAAACTACATTTAAGATTGAAGTAAATTTCAACTTTTAAAATACCAGATATCTGAATAACAAGTTGTGCTTGATGTGTGGAGGTGTGATTTGGTACATACAAAAAGCGCTCTTCAGGGTCTCCCGTATCACATTCTCAAAACGACTAGACTGTTTATTACGGAAGCGCATTACTGCCTCGACATAATAAAAAAATATTCTTACTGTCGTTATAACGTGATGTTTTCACGTTATAAAGTACTATTTTCACGTTATAACGTGATGGTGAGAATATTTTTCTTATGTCGTGCCAGTAATGCGCTTCCGTAGTTTATTAATGTGCGACCTACTTTAAAAAAAGTTAAAAGGTGCCACACAGTGCTTGCTACTATAGGTTAGGAAAGGGGGAACACAGCGGTCTTCCCATTTACAAATAAAGCCTATTACAGCGCCTTAACACAACAAAGGAGCGCCGCGTTTTTTATTGAACGCATCTATTGTTTTCAGTAGTGGGTTATAACGAAAGGGAAACTGATGGCCTTATTCCCCTAATTAGGAACGTTAATTAGAATATACATAACCCTTAAAATACATGCTGATTTAGCCAGCGGAGTGACTTACATTATTACTTTAATGTTTAATCCAAATGCGTGCGGTGTTTTATTGCACCAGCATTTGCGTAATTATTTGTCAGCTGTCTACTTTGCAAATATAACCACATATATGGCTGTTTTTGTCCATTGGCGGTATAGGTTAGGTTCTCTCCCCACAATGTAACAAATACATACCACATCCCGTTCGCTTCACCAAGGTTGTAAAATATAGATCACAAAATAGAGTACGTATAGTTTCAAATTGCAAGAAATAGGCATACGTATGATATGCGTCATCATTGTATTTCGGATAAACACTTTTTGAATTTTTTTGGTTTACATTGGCAGAGCAAACGCGAATAAGAACGTCGACTTCAAACGTCAGCATCGACTACTTAATATGTATAGTTGTGAATACTTTAGTGTGCCACGTGGTTTTTAAGGATTACAGTTCTTAGACATCAAGACTCAGCCTTGCATTTATATTCAGTTTTTAATATTTGAATACTTCCAAGGTTTCAGTAGATTTGCGCTGCGTTCGCTAGACGAAATGGCGCCCCCCTGCGGTTTTTAGTAGGAACCGCAGATTACTTTAAGGTAAAAGGTACTTGTTTATCCACGTTCCAACCCGCCTGCCACACGGTCAGAACTTCATCTCCCCCACTCACATGTACTGCCCTCCAGTAAAATGTTATATTGTGCCTCAAAGCAGAAAGAAACTGATATATATGTACTTAAAACATGGTACACATTTACTGAATCCCCTACAAAGAGGAATTTGTGCATTTATGTGCGTAGCAATCCAGATGCTTCTGTATAACTGATACTATTTTTGTAGTAACACTTAAAGGATGAGGCCAAGGGAGACTGCCGGGGTCCAGGGTAATTAGTTTGGCATGGCGGCTCAATTAGCCGCCCGTGTCATCAGGCCAGAGAGGGATGTGGCCTCAGCAGAAGGTCAGTCCTGCTGGAGGGACATGGAGGAATGATTTGGCCAAATAATGAGAAAAGTAAAAAGAGCAGCTGCAGCAAGAATAAGGCATAAGTCATGCGGATTGCAGTGCTGATTTAATTCAAGCTTCAGCCTAATAAAAGCAAGGAAGTCCTTCTCAAAACACACACACCCACACACACACACACACACACAGAAACCAAACATTTTTTTTCCAACATGTATTTTAAACTCGAGATTCACACTGTCGTAGAAAACAAAATGCACCAGGAAAAACAAACGAACAAACAAAGGAACGAAAAACATCCGAGGAAGCGGAACGCAGGTGGAATCGCACAGATGAGCCCTGGTGCTGTTCAGGTTCTCAAAAGCTGCGGGGAGACGCCGAGCTCGAGAGGGGCGGCGTCTCCCGGGGGGGAAAATCTGACGGCAGACGTGGGAAACCCAGGGAGAAACAAAGACGTTGCAGCGGCAGCAGCTCGGAGAGAAATCGTGGCGGATCTCAGCGGTTCTGGCGCGCCTCTGGAGTGCAGTGCAGCGAGCGTGACGGGGAAGACGTTCTGAGCCGAGGAGGACGGGCCGGGGTTAGGGTCGGGACCCTGGGATTTAAGCGATAACAAGTGACGAGGGCGAGGTCAGGGAGGTGACACGGTGTCCCAGATAACAAGTGACAGTCTAGTGGCATCACTGGGACATTCCCGGGATCTCTTTTCTTCTCAGCAGCTGCAGTGTATTTATTGTATGGAAGATTGACTGAAGTGTGGTGTGTTACCTAGCAACCCCCAGGAGGAGCAATCTGTCTGCCTCCACACTGCGTGCCAGTGAGCAGTGGTATTCAAGTCGACCAGTGAAGGAAAAAAATACTCTGATGAAGAAGTTTTGCTTCTTTTTTTTTTTTAAACTGGTTTATCTGTTTAAGGCTGAACTCGAACATGCTATCCTCTCGCAGCCGTTCTTCTGCGGCGCGTCCGGAGAAACGAAACTGACGTCACGTGAACGCTTGGAAACCGTGCCGTTCTCTGTTCTCGGCTATTGGGAAGCGACTCCGTCCTGCACCCCGGGCCGTATTTAGAGGAACAATGAGGGTGCAGCTGTTCGACGCTTGACTGTCAGTCACCGGACCTTGGAGGAGCTTTTGAAAATGCAGGGGAGGAGGGGGGGGGGGGGGGGGTATGGCCTAATATCCACCAAGAACAAAAATAGAGAAGCCTGGGGCATTTCATCGATTGACAATAAACCGCAGGTTAACCCATGAATGGAATAACAGAGAGTAATGCAGTGGCAGGGCCATGCCCCCGTGAACCGGAACTTTCTGCCATGCCAGACAGATGGACCAACCACCAGACCCAGCCTGCACATGTGGAGCAGTTAGTCTTGTTTTCTTACAGTTTTATTGCAGCCAGCTGGATATTTTACAGACTTCTGCCGGTAGCCGCTTGGTTACATCTGCATCCTTAACCTCAAATGCCATCTGCCGTTCTTCCTGGTCATTCCCACGACTCACTAACCTGCCAACATGTGAGATTCGCTCCTCGCGTACGCCCGGTGCCGAGCGGTAACCTCTCAGCCTGCGGACGGGGTCAAAGGTCAGATTTCAGGCCCACTTATGTAGCTTCCGGACTCCCAAGGGCTGGTTCCCACCCGCTGAGGACGCGCAACAGAGCAGGAGGCGGTCGTGATGTAGTTTTCATTAGGAAAAGCCGGGCGCCGCATTTGAGGGATGACATTTGAAATAATGCGGCTGGTCCGTCCTGTGATGTCAGTGTGCCCCGATCGTTAATTAGCCAGAGGAAAGGTTAAGCAGGAAGTCAGAAAGGAGATTAAAGATTGTATATGAACATCTTTGGACAGACTGAAAACAACCGTGACTAGTGGATCTGACGAAAGGCTCGGCGAGGGACTCGGGGATTCCTCGTTGCGGGATTACGACTCCCAGACGGCTGCAAACTAAGATAAAATGATTGTGGCCCCAACGCCATATACCTGTCCAAGTCTTTGCATACCCTAAGCATAAAATGCATGATTAATTTTTGTGAAATAGTGATTCTCAATATAACATCCATGTCACCCGTCATGAACTCTGCCCTACAGCGCCACCTCAGGCCTGGCATCAAAGCACAAGGTGGCCCGGCACAGTACTATAAGCGTCCAGGAATGCGGACAGTCCTGTACTGAGGCGTGCTGTGACACACTGGCATCCGCAGAGGGTGGGAACCAGCCCTAAGGGGTTTATTGCAGTGAAGTTGTGCAGAAGCACGACACTGATCCACGTAACCAGGACCAACCCCCCCCCCCACCCCCGGCGGGTCTCTCATTATAAAGTGAAATGACAGTAACCTCTACTGATCGCTTTCTGCTCTCAGGCTGATTAAAATTCTGATAGCAAGTGCTCTGAATCCGGAGTTTTTGATCATGCGATGGCGAAAAAGAACGGCGAGATGAGATGAAAGCGGAGCGAGAAGCACAGCTGGACAATTCCCGAATCCTCCTGAAGGGGGCCCCGGCGCTCACCTGCGGCCTCGAACCAGCACCAACCGGTACAGGTACACTGGGGCCCCTCAAGGTGACGAGTCACTAACTGAATGACCAAATAAGTACCTTCTACCCTCCTGCCGCCCCGGAGGGTGGGGGCCCAAGATCTAGGCGGAAGGAGCCATGCTGGCAGGGCATCAGGGAAGCCATGGCGCTATGGAGAGGAGCTCCTGAGCACTACATCTACAAAGCAAAACAGGAAGTGATGCAGAAGGGGAACTGGAAGGAGGCCATTATTACCCAGCATGCATCTCTCTGAAGGTAACAACAGGCCAGCAGCCACTGAAATAATATCTTAGTTATTCAGTTTCTCCACATATTATTTAATTCAGTACAACTCAAAGTGTTTGTGCGGCTGTTGGGTTCGACGAGCCCAGCCAGGCAAACTGAATGCCGCAAAATCGCGTTCCAGTGCTCAGCCGTTCACACCCAAAGAGCTGAATGTTCTGGAACCAGAACAAACAGCCGAATGGACCTGTGAGTCACATGCAGGACAGGCACCGATCACCCGCTCAGCCTCTGCCAGTACCACGACATGTGACCAGTAAATGGGAATAATGGGAGCTGCGTCCATTGTTCCTCCGAAATCCCAGCAAACGACCGAGTGAAATATGAATGGGGTGAGGAACAACTCAAAGAATTGAGCATATTAGGGACTTTGGGTCTGTTCTATGTCTGTATGGGTGTGGATGTGAGTGGGAGGGGATGGGGGATGGGGGATGGGGGGGGGCGGGGTCTGAGGTATTCTGCCTCCACCCAGCTCTGCACGGATATGGTTACTGCTGGCTAACACCCATCTGCGGGTGATCGGCTTCCGGCTCTTCCTCCACGTCGGCGTGATACTCCTCAAAGGCGTCGTCCTCCATGTCCGGTAAGCCCAGGAGCTGCGGGGACACACCCAACACATGGGGGGGGGGGGGGTGAGATGCTGTAGGTGTAGGAGGAAAACACCCCGCTGCCAGGGCTGTGTCATAATCGCCGCCTAAACTCTGCATGGAACGTCTCTAAAAGCTTCACCCTTGGAAGCCTGAGATGAAGCCTCAGACTGACAGGAATGTCCACGGAGAAGAAGAGGAGGACGTCACTTCAGAGGTGCTGAAAATAATATCGGAACATCGAGAGCGAGCAGCATGATTCGCTTGTTCACTCCAAGCGGTGTTCTGGGGGACAAAAAGTACCTCATACATAAGCTGGCAACGTATTGCAACATTTCTATTTTACTTTCTACAATTAGCGGACACTTTTGCCCAAAGCAACAAAAAGCCATACTCAAAGGTCAGACGATAACCCTGCAAGCCATGGGATTTGACTCCATAACCTTCTGCAGCAGACCCAGATCCTTAATCTATTACATTTATACTAAGTTAAAGCAGTAATGCATTCTGATCTGGGTGTGAGCTGTAGAATCTGCCTCAGTCACTTGATTCCACTTCCCCTTCTTTACAGACATAAGTGACCTGCATTGTATTAAGTGTGGCTTGATTTTCTAAGCCAATGGTTGGAAGCGTAGATGCTAAACAACTGCATTTTTGCCATGGTCCAGGCAACGTGCCCTCGTCAGCATGCGTCATAAATCTGACCGAGGATCCCGGTCTGGATGGGTGATCGGTGGCCACAGCACTCACCGGCCTGAAGGATCTGAGGACCTTGTCCAGGATCTCCAATAGGGTCTTCTTCCCACAGGAGGAGATGTAATCCTGGGCCAGCTGCAGGAAGGGCAGGCAATCCTCGCTCTCACTCCACACGTGCTAGGGAGGAGCAAGAGCACCAATCAGCGTGTGCACAACACTGACTGACACTGGCAGCTGACCAATGAAAGTGCAGTGTCAACTGCCTTCGCCCGCCCCCTTACACACACACACACACACACACACACAAACACACAATATCAACCCCATGAAAGGCATCTGGTCTAAGCCTGGCCTTTGCAGGACCATCACAAATCCAGAGTTAGACCATAATAGCATCCAAAAATACAACAGTTTTGAGGATTTATTGGAACTTTCAAAAAGCCTAACACAGCTCAGATGCCAGTGTAATTCATTCTTATCAGTGCTCAACTAATCATGTTACAGACTCGAGCAAATAGGCTCATTCATTCATGCCATTAACAGACCCTTCAGAAGCAGATAAAGTAAGCACCGGGCTGGGGCTGTCCGACTTTTGCCTGAAAGCAACACCATTCCTGTCTGTGTTCTACAATGCTCACACCCCTCCGCCCCCACCCCACCCCCCCTCCTCGTACCACATTTTCTGACCTACTAAACGAAAATACAGAATTTCGATCTTACGAAGCAGGAAAATCTCCGGTGGTTTTGATGTTGGAGCGGCGTGATTTTCCTGACTGTTCTAAATTTCACTAGCTGTTCAATGAGGTGCTGCAATCCAGCTGACAGAGATCATTATAAAAATAGTAGATTTGTTTTATTTAGCAACTTTTTTTTTTTTTAATTCATAACGATGTCCCTCAGTCTCACCAGAGAGACCTCATGCAGTGGCCCCACCCGCTATCACATGACCTCATTAATCACTGGGGCTTCTACACAAATCAAATAAACGAAATGGTAAACATGCTGCTAATTAACCAGAGGAGTAAAAATGAAAATCCAAACCAGGATTTTGTTTCAACCAACCAGTTGAGTATAAAGAGTCACAGAGTCCTCAACTGTTTGGTTTGGTTGAAACAAAATCCTGGTTTGGTTTTTTAACTTCAGGACCTGAAATGTCCGCCTCTGTGAATAACTAGCTGTAGAAGCCATCTGAAAACGAAAAGATTTTTTGTTTATATAAATGTTGCGTCACTGTGGTCACTTAAACGCGTACTGAAGCTCACTCCATGACAAAGTTAGCCTGACAGCACTGGGGTAAGGTGGAACTCGTCGCAAGTTTTGCTTCTCCAGCCACTGGTTTTGATGGTTTGTGTTTCATTTCAGCACCACAGCACGTTTCAGGGCGGCTCGCCTGTCTCCAGCAGAGAAACATAATTCCAATGAGCTGCTACACGGAATCGGATTTCTGAGCCTCACAGACACAAAACAAATCCCTTGGGGTGTTTAAAATCCGACAGATATCCCTGCTGGCCACTATAGGCCCCCCATGGGCCTCTTGGGTGGCTGCAGGCTGCCTGCCGCGAAAAATATGCTGATCCTCCAATCAGCATGTCCCCTGTGCTCCTGTACTGTACCATGTAACCTGCAGTGTGTCTCATGTCTGTATGAACCCTGCACTCCTGCACTGTACCATGTAACCTGCAC
>JAABNY020000046.1:3489377-3507009 GCA_015164015.2 Brevimyrus niger | reverse complement strand
GCCCCTTTACATCTTATGAAGAACAACAGAAAAAAAAGTGACTGGGGAAAATCCTGTAATTACAAATAATCAAGCGGAGGATATTTTTCATTAACTGGTGCTCAGGCAAAGCTTTGACTGAATTATGGAGGAAAGAAACATCTATTTGGGATTTAGGGATTGCAGCACAACTGACAAATCCCCCCCTCCATCGCACATCCTTGTACTTTATTCACGAGTTTGGGTGCTTTACGTTTTCAAAAAATACACATAAAATTGTAACCAAGGTATTTTTAAGTACATATTTTCCATTTAGAACTGTGGTCCACTAGAGGCCTATTTATTTCCGCCGTCATCTGTACCCGCAAATTAGATATTTTTCACCCAGTTCATAATAACTTGGGGGTTACCCGTCAGGTGCCAAGAACCCATGTAGGATTCTTGCCTTAGGGGAAACATACAGGAATTAATTCTGGCCACGACTGCGTTTTGGCCCAGCAGGGTGGGGTCCACTCCAAAAGTGGACAGTCACTTAGAGAAGAATAAACTCCACTTCCCGAGGGATGGTCCGACAAAGAGCTGCATGCACTTTCCGCTATACATACGCAGTCCAACTGAGACTTCTGTGATCTAAATGTAAATCGCATACATGCTTTTTAACTGTCAAATTTACTATGCTAAATCATTACTTCCATTTCAGCTGAACCACACCCATTACCGCCGAACTGGAGAATTCTTCTGATCTTGCAGTCTAACTCGGAAGTAATCTTCTGTAAAATTCCTGTCTGGAAATAAATCCTGATTTATTACGGTGCCACACCACATTACCGCTGTTCCCCGCTGTCCCCTTTCGCTGTTTGACCGCGAATGAACCTCCGTGAGTCGCAGCTCTCCCCAGAGAGACGATGGCGTTACATAATCGCCGTTATTCGCTCGACTTGAGAGTAGAATAATTGAAATCTCTCTTCCCGTGAAAACAAAGGAGTTCTCGTATCTCCCGGACAGCCCCTTGAGTCAGGCATGGGCATCACCCTGCATTTCCGCTTGAGGTACTCGCCCATATCACACGCGAACGTCTGGAAAAGCAGGACAGCCGCCAAGTCAGGCGGAACTAAAAAGCGACCGTGGAGCTAAAGTCACGACAACATTAAATCCTTGATTATGGGGCACGATTTGACGACCGGGACATTTAGCAAGGCTGACGGTCAGCAAAAACGCTGGGTCCCCGATCTAAAGATTACTGAAATTCTCATAAACTTTGTTTGGTAATAATCGTGTTGCCGGATTAGTGTGCCCTCCTGCGTTGCACCCTTGGGTTTTTATAACACTATTAAAAGCTAAATGAGCTTAATTAAGACACACCTAATATGGATCTGAGGAGTGTGTTGAAAGACTAAATTGTAAACTTTAAATATTATTAAATAGTAGAAATGAAAGACCTTGTGACTGGTGTGCAAGGGTCTTTCGTGGTATAGGGCTATTGAGAGCTTGGAGCCCACACCAAGAAGCATAGGGGGTTCAATAACCATGATATGTCTTTACAAGGCAAGTACACACACACACTACGGGCATCACAGAGATGCCATTTCACTGAACTGCATGTGTTTGGATTTAGCCAGAGGACTTCTGCCTTCTGCATGACACAGGGAACATGCAAACTTCACAAACAGCAGGGGTGGGATTCGAACCCTCAATGCGAGCCACCATGTCATCCTGTGTGCTGTTCTTTTTGGGTTTTTTTTTTTCGTTGTTGCCAACAGTAACTAATCACGGGGCTTCATCGGAACAAACCAGTCATTTTGACTCACTGGTGTAGCTGGTGTTTGTTCCATTTTAAGTCTTCATTGTTTGACTAATACCACTTTTTTTAACAGCACAATAAATTACTTCATAGGGCGTTTCAGATTTAGCTCTGGAGCTCTGACAACTGAAATGAGTCCCCGTTTCATGTTTAGGTCACACTGTGGGGACCGATAGGGCTGGGTTAGGGGTTAAGGTTTGTCATAGTTGGGATTAGCGCTATGCCCATAGAAATGAATGGAGCGTCCCCGCAAACATTTAGCTATCTAATGTGTGTGTGTGTGTGTGTGACTGTGTGTGCAGCGTGAGCGATGGCGTGTGGCTGGGTTACTATGGCGACCGATCGCTTGGTCCTCTCCCGACAGCTCTAGCTGACCCTGACGGCGCTAACGGAGGTTTCTGTGAGTCCGCTGATGGCGTTCAGCAATCTGACCAGAGGAGTTACTTAGTTTAGGACCTTCTTTCAGGTTTCTAGGACAAAAAAAACCACACATAAATAAAAGTCAACGCTGTTAGAACGCGAGGAGCTCTTCGGGAACTTCTAAAGGGCACGGTCACATGACGCAGTATAAAGAGCGACGGTACTGAGTCGGAATAGAGGTCCTCAGAGAACCAGAACCTTCAGCCTTTGGCCACTTCCCCAGAACTTTCTTCCTATAAGTAAATATGAAAAAGTCTGATTTCAATGTCTCAGTTTCATGAGGAAACTGTGGACTTCAGATTAAGCTGGAATGTATAACACAAACATGTATATTCACACACCAAACTTTCCTCCATAACATGCTTATACCAGTGGTCAGAACAACGGACCTTCAGGCAGATCCAGCCCACAAGACAATTTTATACAACCTGGCATATCTATTTCATTATCAAATGGGCACTATTATGCTCATTTTCACCATTTGACCGTAGACATCACACGCAGAAATGCTGCATTGAGCTTGTCAGCTTGTCTAATCTCCACTGCCACCATAGCTGACCAGTACTGACTGGTACCGGTACCGGTACCCACCGCAAATGGAAGATGCCGGACTTTTGTGCTGCTTATGAATGTTTCGATGAAAGAAATGATAAAAGTAAACAACAGGGAATGACGTCTCACGTCATTGTTAGTGCATAATACACTGTATGCATTTAGAATAAATATTTATTTACAAAATTACAAATAAAAAAATATACACCATGGTAGCCATTATACATGCAGTAGGAAAACAGAAAATCCAAGGAAAAAAAGATTACATAGGGTAAGTTAATTTGGAATATAAGTACTATCTACATTAGATTGTCAACATGAAAACCGTAATTTTTAATTTGACCAAGCATTCAGTACCATTCAGTACATTCATAACAAACCATTTGAAAATTGGTTGAAAATTCACTGATTTATGATGATTTTGGTAGGTAAACCTTTGCGTCTTTAAACAGACATGCAATAAGGAGTGGCTACCTCATACCAAGATAGCAGCTGCATTAACGCATCACTCCAATGAACAGCAGTGACCAAGGCGGCATCTATGTGTATATCTATGACTATGACACTCTGTTAGAGCTTTAAGCCCCACCCCCAATGAGCACAGTGTACTCTGATTGGTCAGCTTGCCCTACATGTTCCATCTGTCTTGCAGTCTGCAGACAGATCCTTGCAGGTAGATGGCCAATAAGGATTGTGTTATGAGGTGACCTCACCATGTCACACAAGTAAGGGCTGGAATTCCAACAAGGCGTTGCACGCAGATTAGCGGACAGTGGTCTCTGTGATGAGAGTTACTCGCTTTGGTGTGTATTATGAGCCATAAGATTTTGCAGACTACTTACACGCACATAAAGCTACATAACACACTAAAGGAAAGGGGAAAACCAGATAAGTGTAATAGGTTCCCCCTTAAATCTGCCCTACAGGTTGATCTTCGGTTTTCCACTTCATAATTTTCATTAAGTGATCAGCATAGACCTGGTTTTCTTGCAAATTAGTTGAATAGCTCCTGGATTGTTTTCCCCTCTCTCTCAATTCATAAAAAATAGCCCAAGCCCAATAGATCCCCACTTTATAAAAACAATTCTGCACAACTTGCATGCATATGCATATATTTCATTGTTTGCTTATTCTCTCTATCAGTCTTGCAAATTAACAGCTCTGTTTTTTGTTGTTTTTTTTTTAAGTTCAGCATAAGAGCTCATTTAAATCTTCAGCCTCAGACTTGTACTACAAACTCCCAGGCCTCAAGTTGGCTACATAAACGTCACTCTCCCTCGTCACCCGGATGAGAAGCACCCAGCCACGCTATGGCTATGCAGCCGGAACTGTGATGTCCAACTAAGTTCTACATGCGATAAAAAAAACATTTGGCATCACAGCAAACCAGAAGTCTCCTAAATATTACACACGAGCAAATTTTGGTTTCATCATTATTAGGGACCAATTTACCCCCCCAACAACCACAATTCTCTTACAATATTGGATTGGACATCTCCCGACCGTCTATACCCAAATTCACACCCTTACACATAAGTTATGCACCCATATTATTACACAGTAGCACCGCCCACTTACGAGCATGATCAATAACAAGAACAGCAAACAATTATGTGACAATTATCACCACACAATAATAAAGGCACAGTGCTATAAAGATAGTGTTCTACAAACTTTTTTGGTCAGTGATATCTGGGGTTTTAATAAACACTTTATCATGCTTCATTTCATTGTACAGAAGGTGTGTACAATACATGTGTGTGGATCGAGTCTGGGACATCTAGACCAATGCTTTAGGCCAATTATCTGAAGGGCAGAAGGCTTAGGTGATGCAATACTATTATTTATGAGAATCCTGGGTGTAGATGAATGGGGACAAACTGTTTTGACCGGCTTTTTAGACGCACTGGTGGGTTTTGTGGGTTTGACCAAACGGACGGTCGATCGTTACTTGTACCGTTGTGATACCGAGGAGCTGTCATTGCGGCTGTAAGTTTGCAGGACTGTCAATGACACAAAATTAACCAAACGGAAAAGTACGGACGTTAAAAGGAATGCTTCACCGACTCGAGAGATCTTGCATTTCTTGGGGAGAAGTAGGTCAAGTGACCCGCCCCTGAAATTTCATTCTTCGTAAGTCAAGTAAGGCTTTCCCCGTTTTCATTACTGTACGCCGAAGCATAGAAGTAAACAGACAACTTGCCAATCGGATTAAGCGCAGTCGTGGTTTTAACGTCTTCAAAGAGGATAAAACACGAAGTGTATGCTACAAGATGTAATAATACAGCACTGTATAGTTGGGAGTGATGATATTATGCAAATATGTAAAGTTGCCATAATGCCTTTATTCAGAAGGGGGCGGGCGAGCCGAAAATCTGCGACTCCGACTCAATTTCTGTAACAGCCTGGTAGTTAGATTACCAACTGCGTGTCACCGGAATTTCAGTCTGGGTTTTGTTGATAGTTAAGTTGCCTCTTCGGTCTGGTACCGATAGTTTCCCCCATTGAAAGTGCAGTGGTTTCCCTTGTTTTACCATCCGTACAGCGATGGCCTGATCTGCGGGCGCATGAATTTGCCTTCGGCGTAGCTGCTGCGGGTCGGATTGTCCGTGAAAACAAAATCGCACAGACCCGAGAGCGTGATTTTACAAAATGGACAGATCAGAAAAAGGAAATAAATCCGGTGGTGATTCCGAATCACAAGAGGAGGAGGAAGTCGACCCCAGAATTCAGGTAAAGGGGAAAAGTGATAAATGTAAAAATGAAAGATGAAATCCTGAATGTACTGCGCGTTAATTTTTAGCAAAGCATTTTTTAAAAATTGACCTTGGAAAACGGCGAGACATGGTTTTCGCAGTCTGTTTTCTTAAAGTCGAGCATTTATAGCCTATACGTTTGATAACGCGAAAGTTGGAGGCGAAGGTTGCCTGTCAGCTGGCTCGGGCAGCGTGCCCGGCAGGGAACCGGTCGATCTGCTATAACACATATCTCTCGGTCATTTTGCACAAGTGTCATACAAGAATATCTTTTCAACTGAATAACACGAAGTAATCCTCTGGTCACACATTTCTCCATCAACCACACCCCTTTTCATGGTGTTATTGATTAATAGTTATTAGTTTTATATCCCATTTTAAGGAGCATCTCTTAATGCGTTACGGATATAAAACTTACTTTTCCTATCGGTTTTAGTTGCTCACGCTGCGCGCAGGCGTATTGTTAATCGGCAGCGCATTTTGACGGCTCTGGGTGTGGGAAGCATTTAAAGATGGCTCTCATTTTACCTCAAACTTTGGACTAATGTGCTCTGTAACAAGCCCCAGCTGTGACTCCGTACCCGTATGTAACATTCTCCTCCTCCTTCTCCCCATCCCCCACTTCCACATTTTAGGGGGAGCTAGAGAAATTAAATCAGTCCACGGATGAAATCAACAGATGGGAAACTGAACTTGAGGTAGGCGCGCCTCTTCTCATGGGTATACTTTTTCCTATAGCAGAGCACTTTTTAATGGTAAAGTGACATCATTGCACTAAACGAGAAGGTCGATGTCACTGTCCATAAACATTCTAAAAAAATGTTATTTTTTTTTTTGACACTTCTTAGAAATGCTGTTTTATGCATGTGAGA
Organism: Brevimyrus niger; assembly: GCA_015164015.2. Classification (NCBI taxonomy): domain Eukaryota; kingdom Metazoa; phylum Chordata; class Actinopteri; order Osteoglossiformes; family Mormyridae; genus Brevimyrus; species Brevimyrus niger. The sequence continues at coordinate 3,500,629 of JAABNY020000046.1, read as the reverse complement.
TACATCTGTTAGAGGTAGACCGTAAGTGGTCCATGAGTCACGTGCTTTATTTCTGCACCTTACCCAGCATGCCTCAGTCGGAATGACATTCATCAGCGAGTTCTGTGACGTATGTCAAATGACTTAACCCTCATCCTGCAAGAGCACTTTGTATGGACTGTATCTTTAAAATTACCTGGCAAATATTTCTTATTTTTAGGCAATCTTTACAGAGCTATGATTTCATTTTTAACCAATAATGGGATGTTACCAGAATAATAATGTTTGGACGGGATGTGAGTGAATCACATGTTGCTTCTGCAAGCCCTGGATTCTCGTTCGGTCTCAAGCATCAAGTTTAAGTCACCAAACTAAGGAGGTTAAAATAGTTTGTGCGTCGTGCGTAAGTTTTATGTGGGACTACAATTTGCAATTCAAATTTAAAATTGAAATTGTAAAAGGTTTTGCAATTTCCGGCCAAGATATATATAAAAAAAAACATTTAATAAAACACTTGCAAACTCACAGAATGGTTTTCTGTGGCAAACTATGAACCCATGAATGACCTTTCAGTCAGAGAGTTCTATGCCGTGGAGGCAGTCGCTGTGCTGTGCCACATTGAGCACCATTCTGCAGGAGCTGCTTCTTGGAGACCTGGCCCGCTTTGGGGCCCATATGCTGAGCTGCAGCCCGCAGTGCTGCCAACGGTAAACCACAGAGCAGGTCTCCACCAATACGCCAGGAGGTACAAGGGAAGGTCAGAATCACTATCCCATGTAAAAATGAGCTCTGTTGGCCGGAGGGCTTGTGGCCTTGTCATGAGGAGGTGATCCAACTGGATTTAATCATTGTAGGATTTTTGGGGTGTATGAAGGGCAGCTAGGCGGAGGGCGAGGTGCAGGAATGGGCTGACAGTGAGTGGAAGTTAATATTACAAGGATGGGTGGCTTTTTGGACCGTAGTTTAATTTCCATACCGTCAGTTCATTCCCTATTCCGCATTGCAGCTGTTTATTGAAGAGCTGTTCTTGGGTATACAGATGTGCGTCATACAGTGGCGTGTGACGCTCTTCACGGGCACAGCTGGCTTTGAAGCGCAGTAGTTAAGGCCTTACTGGCAGGCTGTTTATTGCTTGGGCTTGGAACTGGCAGTGTGCTCCCAAGGAGTTTGGTTTCTTCACTGGGAAAAAAAAAAAAGAGCCAGAATTTCTCAGTCTGCAGGTCATGGGAGTGGCCGCGCTGTGTGGTTTGTTTAGCTGTGGCTCATTAGCCGTGACTTTCGCTTAGGATTGATTTAGCCTGGAGACCATTTCTCGCTGGCTCGGCTGCAGGCTGCTCCTCACACCTTCACTTGCCTTTCGAATTCCCATGGGGAGAATATGAACATCACAGGTAAAATGGTGACCTTTTCACCTGACCTCTAACTATGTTGGGGTGAAGAAGCATCAACCTTTTTTGTCTTTTTGGGTTTAGATTATAACAACAATTAGGGGTGTGCGATTTGACAATATGTAACATTTCATATCTTTTATTTTGTGTTGTCGTAAAATACAGCCCTAATAACAATTTTAAAGTAATCCAAATTGCATTAATCAAGATCTCAATACTCATGTTTTTTTTTACATCAAATTTCAGTTTATTTTATAATGTTAAGCTGAGAAAAAAAAACATTTAGAATTTTCTCTGAGACAGATATGAATGTCTAGAACTTTCCTCCTTTTCAAACATTCTAGAAGTGTGAAGTATGGAGAAGATAAACTTTATTTATTTTATGTATTGTCGCATACATAGACCGGCTTCCAGCCAGGAAAAGGGCGGATGGGACTTTCTAATGCCAGAGAGGACTGTTAACTAATCTGACAGCTTCTCATGAATCAGTGGATGAGATCAAGTGACCTTCAAAAGGAATGGGAAACATTAAGTGCAGGTGTGAAGTTCACGGCTGGGGCAGTTCATAACGGGGTCCTAGAAGCAGGACTGAAGTCCCATAAAGCAGGGAAGAAGCCCTTCATTATTGAGAAACAGGGAAGAACCAGGATGCAGTTTGCAGAATATATGTTTTATTCACGGATGAGCACCCATAAATTGAGAGACGAGTGAACAACAAAAAACTGCTGTGGTCTTAATTTTATCCAGATCTGTATGTCAGAGACACGCACTGTGAGTCTCTCTTCCTGAAACTGGAGTAAACACAACTCCCTTTTAATAAATCCATCAACAATCATCTTAGGGCAGGTTCTAAGGTCACGAGTCGGTGATTCACTGTAAAAGGGGTCTCTAAATAGACATGGCAGACTTCCAGCGAAGCTGGATCTTCAAAGAGACTCCGAGGTTCGGCTGATCAGTCGGTCTTTACCTCACCGCATTTCGTTGGCTGTGAGAACATGCTCCTTATTAACACCGGAACGGGGCAAGATGTCCGACTCCTGGGGTTGTGCAGGAAGTAGGAATTCCCTGTCCGTGTGTTCCTGTTTCCTTTGGCCACCGCGCGTTTCTATAGCAGGATATCGGTCTCGCCGCCCCTGCAAGACTTCTGTAGCCTCATGGGCTGTTGCAGAATGAACAGGTGAGAGAGACAAGGCACTAAATTTAGCAGTGAAAACTTGGCAGACTGAGTGGCTTTCCAGTGGTCCCTGCAGAACTCCTAGCGGGGTTCCTAATGTCAGGCCGCCCCAGGTGCTCACCCAGGCCCAGGTCCAGCTTTTCGTTTAACACATCTGCTTGTGCAGTGCATGGTTCTAAGGGGTTATTCCAACATCCTCTGGCTCTATTTTGATTGCACCTAGTGCTTCCTTAAGACCTGCAGGTACAGTTGGACCGCATGTTGACTTTTGGGGGGGGGTGGGGGTTGGGGATGTGGCGTTGACGAGATGGAATGTGCCCCCGGGGAGCTTCCTCGCTGTGTGATCGTCGCCGTTTTGCCCGCAGGAGGGGAGGCAGAAGTTCCGCGCCGTGCTTGTGGAAGCCACGCTGAAGCTGGATGACCAGGTGAATAAGATCGGGAAGGCGGTGGAGGAGTCGAAGCCGTACTGGGAAGCTCGGCGGGCCGCCCGGCAGGTGAGGGGGTGTGAGCTGGCCCGTCGCTTCGGCTTTTTGGGTGGGTGCGTTTCCATAACAGCAGTCTAGCCTGTTACCTGAACGTGAGTCGTCGATGTGCGGCAAGATAAGCTAAACCAGCCCACTTAATACTGATCCCGTGTCTGTGTCCTCCAGGGCAAAGAGCAGATGGATCAAAATGTGCCTTGAGGGTGACTCAGATGTTTCGTTATTCTTCATGCTGGATCCAGGTTGAGAGTTTTTTTACATGTTTGGGGCTTTCCTTAGCCATGACTGGAAAAATATGAAAATATTACTAAATGTCACAAGACCAGTAGTTCTACCCTTCTTCATTCACACACTATAGATTATCTTAGAGCCGTCGAGCCATAAGAGTCACATCTTCTTGTAAATTAAGAGAATAACTCACAGAAATAGCTTCAGAAGGTTCCTTCAGCTCCTGTGGGTAATAGATGGTTCACTTTGGTTTTTGGTGAACTTGAACTGGTCGGTATGGTTGTTCACCATCACAGGTCTCGTGAGATATATATCCATTATGCTTCTGCAGCTCGAAGTTTCATTTAGGAGTGGCAAAGGAACATGTAAACTCTGTTAGCGCACAAGCTTGACCCTGCTCCCTGTTTCACGTCCGTGGGCACATGTACACATAGCTAATAATAGAGCCCTTCATTCTTTTTATAATTTGCACGAGGCATAGCAAACGTGATTTGGTTGATATGGATTCTAGGGATGGCATGATACCGCTTTTTATATGCCTGATCCGGATTCCGATTATTGCCGACGCTATTCCGATACAGTCTCTGTCTATCTTCCAACGAAACAGAAAATAATGTCTGGATGCATTTTGCACACATTAACACTCAAATATGAACAGCACAATTCTAAAACTGGGAAACAGATATTGTATTATATTCATAATAATGAAGAAATCCGGTATGTCCAAAATGTGACTCGGATTCTTTTTCTTTAGAGTTGTAGCAGCATCGTTTAGTCGGGTTTGTGGCGGCACCTTGCGAAATGCTTCTATCGCACGTTAAATTCAGCGGTCTCGCCTTTTCCTTAATCTGAACTCTTCTGACATGCAGACGGGCCTCACGCGCAACAGAGGCCACGAGGCTCCGGCTGCAGACGCCTGCAGAGTGGAGCTGCACCGGAATTACGTTACCTCCGCAGGAGACACGTGATCCTTAAGGGCGTGAAGTGGAACTCGGGTTAGGGTTAGGGTTAGGGTTAAGATTAGGTTAAGGTTTATTCGCTGCAACACGGAGTTGAGGTGACGTCTTTTACGGCGTCTGCACTCTTCAGGCGTCTGCAGCTGGACCCCTCTCACAGAGGCTCTTGTCGCACGCCGCTGCAATTTTTGTATGACATTTTATTGCGGAATTCAGTAAAATTCCAACATTTTAAAGCATGGCTTAAGTGTCCAAATACTTTACCATGCTTAAAAATGTTAAAACTGTACTGAATTGCATAACAAAGTGTAAAAAAAAAATGCATTTATGTTGAAGGATAGGTAAGCAGACTTTTAACAAAAAAGATTTTGGGTTATAAGCTATTAAACAATAAACAAAACTGAAAGTATTTAGACACTTAATTCTATTCTGATTCCAGGCCTAGTGGAACATGTTCATGGATAACATGAATGTCATCTGTGGCGACAGCACTATAGCTAGCTATAGATTATCTTGAAGCAGTTCATTGAAAGTAATTGTGAAAATAGTTTATAAGTGAAGTTAGTTCTGAGGGAGGGCCCAGCATCATCTGTCTGCGCCAGAGCTGTTCCCAGTCACCTTAGGTGAGCTGCTCTATGTGAAGAATCTGACAGACTGGGAAAGGTTGTTTTGTGATGGGCGGGTTGATCCCATTAAACTTTGCTCTGTTCTTTATTGGATTACATTTTTTTCCCAGCAGGTTATGCTCTTAACTGCTGGATACTTTTATTTCAAATGAATTTCTACAGCGCCACCTGCTGGCCCGGATGACCCAGCCGGATGTAGGGCCATGGGGGCCCCTCCATGGCTGTTTAACACCCTCAGCTCTAATCTGACAGACATTAAACCAAATTAGTTCATGGGCTGGGACCTCATCAGCTCATGAGAGCTGAATGTCACCCCTGGAAGCTCGATGCAGAAAGAGGAAGCCAGATGCAGTGTTTTTTTTTTGCAGATTCAGCCAAGTTGTAAATGCTGTTTGGGGTTTTGAAACAAAGCGAGTCTTGATAGATTTATTATTCAGTGGACATATCCGCGTGGAGCCATGCATCTTTTTGGTGAACTGTGAAGAAGCACTGGCTAATCATTTTCAGGTTTTACATACCAGTCTTTTCTGCACTGGGGGGCGGGGGTCATAAAGAGACACGGCTAGCATGTAACCACTTGCAGTTTTGCAGGACAGAGTCCAGCTCATTCTGAAACCGGCTTCCTTGCTGTTAGAGTTTAACCTTTGCTGAGGTTACCAAGGACACATCGACAGCATCCCGCTGTACCCTCCGGTGGGGATTAATGGCGGCCCTATTTAACTTTTTTTTTTTTGTTTTTTAAATTAACAATAAAACAAATGGAAGTTGTAAAGGTCACATGGCAGTACTGCTAAGCGGAGACACAGCCAGGAAGCGGGGGGAGGGGGAGTGCACTGACTTCCTGTCCCCATGGGCGCTGCGAGTGTCTGAGGGGAAGTGGGCAAGGATCGTGACTCAGGAAGAGGTTGGGGCTCCCTGCCAGTCTTGTCCTGCCCCCAGGGTGATGGCTGCATTTCCCCTCTGTTAAAGCCTCAGAGTCTGTCCTCGTTAAGATGCTGTTTCCCAGCTGGGTCTGATCCCACCTTACTGCCCTGATCAGGCTCTCAACCCTTCATTTTAATTGTTTTGGAAATCAAAGGAGATTCCAGCAGGTTAGACTGTAGACAGACAGGTTGTCTTTAGTTGGCTCTCTGTCCTGACAACCTCTAATCGCTGGATGCCCTTCTTCTCTTACTCTAACAGTTATTTCCCCATAAAGTCCCCCTATTTCCCTACAGAATTTGTGCATTTTACCAGGGGATCAATGGTCAAGCAGAAAAGCATGCGATGGAACACTTTTATCTTAACTTGTACCAGTTAGTAAAATTTAATTGCTTGAATCTGGCTCTGCATTCTGGGAATAATTCACACAATCACGGCAGGGCATGGGTTCACAGTAAATGTAATTTAGATTATGGAAATGATTAGCCATGAACGGGCATAAAGTGATGGGGGGTGGGGTGGAACGCCAGAGCGTCGGTCGGTCGAGTTAGGGAGGTCTTGAGGGTTAAAGAAACCCGACACAACTCAACCCAATCACCAGCCATTAAGGGTCATGTGACGTGAATAAGGACCAATCTGTTAGGGGGAACAGGGGTCAGCTGACCTGAACTGGGCTGAGAGTGGTGGGAAGGGGCTTTGTGTAGAACAACACCGGAGCAGGTTCGTCCGTCTATCAGTCGTCCTCTGCCCCCCCCACGCTGCAGAGTTCCATCTTTTTGTGCTTCTGTTGGGTTTATATTTCTTTATATAGTTGGGGTGCCCATGCCTAGTTCTACGGGCCGGTGCAGGCCCATAGCCAGGCTGTGGAGGTCTGGGGGTTTTCTGCGGGGATTAAGGGATTTCCCGAAACAAACTATGTGTATTCAAATTTTTTTTTACTACCGCTCATGTTTGCACTGCCAATTTGCATCTGAAAATATAGAAACAAATTAATGAATGCATTCAGGATTTACAGTTCATTACTTATTGTGATTTCTTCTTTAGCTAGGCCGGGCCTCGAACCCTCACCCTTCAGAGCCACATTCTTATCCGCCGTGCTGCCTACACATGGCGGTAATGTGTCTGCGCCGAGGTCTGCTCCGGGTCTTGTGACTGTATCAATTATCATAATCAAGTTTTCGCTGTGACAGAGCGCCTACTGTGTTGTTGAGGGCTAACTTTGGGGGTGGGGGGCCTCGGCAGTCTCTTTCAGCTTGTGCTGGGGGAGGGGGATGGAGTGCCAAGCATTATCTAGGCCTCTTATTAAAGATGCATCTTCACAGAGATGCTGTGTCTTACGGGCAGTAGTGTGGGCGTCGTCAGCAGGGAAGCAGGCGGTTAGAGACGCTCTAATGCCCCCTCTGCCCGGCTCTCGATCCGTGATGCACGGTCATGTTGGGGTGGGGGGGGGTGGCTGTATTTTGGAACAGACCCTGAGTATGAGCATAGAGTTTCAGTATCTCAGTATAGCGACGTTTATCCGTCTTTTTTGATGCGGTTGCTGGGCCAAGGGCCCGGCCTGAAATCACTCAGCCTGCGACTTCCTGACTGGAGGTTTGGCTTGGGGAGCCGCTGGGCGGCCTGGCCCCCCTGCAGGCAGCCCGGATTCGCTTTGTAGCTGTTGACCGCAGGGCGATGCTGCTGGATCCGGCTTCCTGGGGCTCTGAGTGGCAGCCATTAGCATGGCCCCAGTTTCCCGTTTTTATTTCTGCGTATTGCTCACGCCGACAGGTTGACGTGAAAGATGGAAAGAGGTACTGTAACCCGACAAAGAACCAAGACCACAGAAGGATCATGATTTAATCACTTGCACCTTCCCCAACGTCACAGGAGCGCTCCTTTAACAGGCGCTGTGTGGACGCCTAGCAGTGTCTTGGCAGGACCCCGTGCTACATGCCTCAGCCTCAAGTGGGATTGGCAGGAAGGGGTCAGGTGGGGAGAGAGAGCGAATCAGAGCGCACAGTCTGTCAATGTCACACTATCCGTCCAACCCAGGCCCAGCTGGAAGCCCAACGGGCGACACAGGACTACCAGGGGGCCATTGAGGTGCTACGGGCGGCCAAGGAGACCATTGCGCTGGCAGAGCAGAGGCTGCTGGAGGAGGATAGCCGGCAGTTTGACTCCGCCTGGCAGGAGATGCTCAACCACGCCACCCAGAGGGTGAGAAGAGCATAAGCTTGGCAAATTAAAAATTGAAACCACTGTGAAACGGGGTACTGTACTCCTATAACCTGTTATATACATATATTGATATTCGTGTGGTATTGGTGTATTAAATGGTTCTTATTGGTACGTATTTCTGTACAATACAAATAATGTATAAAAATGCAGCGATCCTTCAAAAATAGTTCATTTGACGTCGGTTACTGAGAGCCCTGGGGTGAAAGTTCACTTAGTCCGGCTCCCGATTGGTCACCGCAGGTGATGGAGGCGGAGCTGACGAAGACCCGTAGCGAGAAGGTTCACAAGGAGACGGCGGCCAAGTACAACGCGGCCATGGGCCACATGAAGGGGCTGGAGAAGAGGCTGAAGCGCGCCGTCAGCAAGTCCAAGTGAGCTCCTTATTTACCGCCGACCGCGCCTCTCCCAGACGCTGGCCGGAGCTGTGAGCATCTCGTAGTCTAGTCCTCAAGTGTCATCAGGTCCTCGGTCAACATGGTGCGATAGCTGGTGTGCTGATGTCTATCCCTCTCTGTCTTCCCTGCTCCAGGCCATACTTTGAACTGAAAGCTAAATACTACCTCCAGCTCGAGGTAAGGGGTCGATCGCTCCCTTTGATTTCTGAGGTCCTAAGACTCTGTCAGGAGTGTTTCATCCGCCCACCCTACCTTGTCTAGCTTGCCCTAATCAGGCCCCAAGGGGAGGAACGTTTTCTGGCACATGAAATACAGAGAAGTCAGGATGGTGTCCGGGTTGCGCCATTCAAAGGCATCGCTCTGTCTGTTGACATTCTGTGCAGAAGTTTCAGACCCCCGGGAGTTTCACCTTGCTGGTCTGGGATCATCTAATCGGTCATGGAACGAGCCTGAAATAAAGCAGGAAATGAGCAGTGACGAGGTCCCACTGCGGATCCGAACTCTCCAGAACTCTGATCTCAAGTGTCTCGGTGTCTGTCTCCATAGCAACTAAAAGCGAAGGTGGACGAACGGCAGGCCAAGCTCAACCTGGCCAAGGGAGAGTACAGGGCGGCGCTGCGCAAGCTGGAGATGATCTCCGACGAGATCCACGCCCGCCGGCGCTCCTTGGTCACGGAGTGCCGAGGCTGCGGGGTGGGCGCCGAGGGTGGCGCCGAGGGTGACGGCGAGGGTGACGCCGGCTGCCGCGACGACGACATCGCCAACTTCAGGATGGAGTCGGACGGCATCTCCAGTAAGTGCGGCACTGGGCCTTCAGACCAACAAAGATCGGCGGTCCTTACCGCCAACCTGTGTGCCGGAAGCCGTCGTCGGGAGTCTTTGACGGCCCCGGTGATAGTTATGGGAATTGACCAGAGGTTAGGGTTAGCAGTAAAGGCAGGATGCTTATACCAGCTGGGACCGGTGAGACTTTTTGACGGCCAGAGTGATGGTGACCAAGGAGAAAGGGAGCCTGGGGACAGTTAGGAAAAGGAAGGATGAACTTCAGCTGAAGATCCATGGTTACGCTTCGTGTCCGTGAGGTCACACTTCCACTGCTATGCATTTTGAAGAAATCCTGAACAGTAGACGTCGTTTGGCCCCTGGCTGGGGGCCGGGGTAGGATATGACAATGCTTCTGGGTGGCCGGGGAGCAACAGATGCCCTCAGAATCTGTCAGTGGCTCAGAAACTCTCAGGGTGTCTCGCAAATTAGCCTTGGCTTCTCGCCGTGTGAGTGCCCTACCTGATTGGAGCGTTTGTCGCAAGCCAGTCGCTTTGATATTTCCTGTCCGCATTAGACCCCCTCCCCCTGTCAGAACAGAAAGTCCAGCGGGTTCACCTGTCCCGCTCTCTTTGTGAGCTGTTGCCTGCAGTGGTCAGTGGTCAGCACTGACCCTGGACTGGTCTCACGTGTCCCAGGCACCTCCTCCTCCTCGGTCCACTCGGGTTCCCCAGTGGCCGCGGGTCGCTCTCCGGTTTCGCTCGGCTGAACTGCGACGCCGGCATATGTGACGGTGGACTCCCACGGTCTGAAATCTGCTCCTGGTTCTCACTGATTTTGGAGGGGGGGGGGGGGGGCCGTCTGTCCAGAGAAGTTTCAGCCAAAAACAAGGATAATCATGGAAAGCGAGATAAGCCTCTAGAACCATGTTCCTCCCACATTAACAAAAGAGTAAAATTACTGAATTGGTCCAAATAACCTCAGTGGCGCCCCCTGTTGGATGTCTGTCAGACAATTATGAGTCACTTAGATAATATTACATTCCCCTACATGGTGGTGTTCTGTTTTTACTTATAACTTTCCATGAAAAAATCAATTGGGTGCCCAAAGTCTGTTAGTGTTCATATGCATAGGTGATTTTAGGGGCTGGGGCCCTCCAACTGACCCTCCCCAGGCACAGGAAAATGTAATACCTTTTTTTTCTATTGTGTAAATGAATAATATCAGCAAAGAGAATTTACTAAACACAATTCCTTTATTTTCACTTTACGGTGAAAAACACAATACGCAAATAAAGCAGATTTGTCATTGCGAAGAGGTTAGTACTGCCCCCGGAGGCCCCCCTCCCAGCTCAGGTCCCAGGCCATTTCCTGCCCTGGCTGTCCTGTCACTGCACCTCTCTTCATAACACGCTTCTCTGTCTTCGTGAGGCGTAGGAATGAAAGTGACCCCGAGGACTCCCGTGTTTTGCAGTGACGTCCATCACCTTCGAGGACGACAGCGGCAGTGATGGCTTGTTCGGCCCAAACACGGACACCCCGCTGGCCAGCTCCCCCCCTTCACCATCCTCCTCGTCCTCCCACCCCAGCACTCTGGATCTCCCTGGGGGTGTCGCTCAACCGGCCCTAGGCCCGCGGGGGCAGTGCAGTGGGGCGTCTTCGCCAGAGGGCGACCCGGAACCAGGTCAGTGTTTGTGCAAATCCTGAAGAAAATAATCACCTTTCTTCTCTTCTTTCCTACAGGTTGCCCACAAACATCACCGTGTCTAACATATATTTTCAGTTTAGTTTAGTTCACTTTTTGAAAAATTAGATTTTAATACTTCAGTTTTGATTCGCTTTTGGTTTAGGTTCACTTTAGTTTTATGACTTTTTGATATTTGATGCGCACCACCCCCATGATGTCATAACGTGTTGAGGGCGCCCTACATCATGTTGCTGCTCTGTGTCTGCACTGTAGAGGGCGCCCTACATCATGTTGCTGCTCTGTGTCTGCACTGTAGAGGGCGCCCTACATCATGTTGCTGCTCTGTGTCTGCACTGTAGAGGGCGCCCTACATCATGTTGCTGCTCTGTGTCTGCACTGTAGAGGGCGCCCTACATCATGTTGCTGCTCTGTGTC
>JAABNY020000046.1:3465048-3477650 GCA_015164015.2 Brevimyrus niger | reverse complement strand
GAGGGGGCGGTCGTGAATTCTGGCAGGCGTGGGGGTGGGGGGGAGGGGGGACGGGGGGCGTGGGGGGGGGGGAGGGGGGGGGGGGGGGGGGGCTTTGAGTAGCAGGCAGGTGCAGTCGCTACCTCCCCCTACCTGACCATTGTGTGGGGTGGAGAGGGGAGGGGTACCCTGAGTTGCTGGGGGGGTGAGGGGGCCACGGGGTAACAGGCGAGAGCTCCAGGCTGCCCACGGAGATGCCCGAGTCGGTGCTGTGGCTGCGAGCGCTGGCGGCGACGAGCTCCTCCGAGCGTCCTTCCTCCTCCTCCTCCTCCTCCCGCATCCGCCACAGCTCCGACTCCGACAAAGGGAATGACCGGCGTTCCCACGGCGACGCCGCCTGCTGCGGATACACAGGGGTCACGGTGATGCTCATCCGGCAGACCCCCCCCCCCCCATCCCCCATCCTTACCGCATCACACACCCGCTCGTCCTCATCCAGAACGGGGATATTCTGTGGCCCTCTGGGGGGCTCCCAACGTGGGGACCCCCACTCAGGAGGGCGACCGAGTCTAAGCTGTGCCACGGGGGGCAGCTTCCCGCCTCGACGACAGAGAGACCTGGAGGGAGGGGTGGGGGTTCGTTCCAATAGTAAATGTCCACATCCAGTAAGACGGAGACCTCAGATTCCCCCCCAAACTCACCGGCCCCTGCGACGGCGGTGGGCCCCACGACCCCAGCGTCCTTTCTCCCGACATTCCCAGTGAGCGTGCCGGCTCCGGAACGCCGCATCGGACACGTCCTCCTCCTGTGAACCCGGACGGCACGGCCTGAGGCCCCTTGGAGTCTCAGCAAACAAAATCTAACTGCATATCCCAGCTCAGAATTTGTTTTATTGTCCAGTTTTTTTTTTTTTTGTCAATTTATAAGACAACACAACCTGACATCTTCCGATTCTTTTTCGGAAGCATTTCTGTCTTTTTTTAAAACTTCAGACGCCCTGACATTGACACATGCAGCAGCCTCACCAGCAACCCAAAGAAAAGGAGAACAAACAGGCCGCTGCATACAAGCAGATTCAGTAGCTATTGCTGGAAAGATCTAGAACAGACCGAGTTGCTGCTGAGAGACGGCGGCTGACCTCTTCCTGCTCCTGGTCCGTCGCGGCGCTCGCCCCCCAGGCACCATCACGGGGCACAGGGTGGAGGCCGGAGTCGGCCGACCACAGCAAACCCTGAGAAGCTAGATCCCTCCAGCTGTGAGCGAAACCGACGCAGGGTGTGAGGCGGGGGGGGGGCTTCCATATCGCCTCAGTGAGTCATATGACTAATAACCTGAACTGGAATTCTGACACATCCCCCCCATTATGTGTTGGTGGGTGTCCATTATTCATGTGCGTATTAACTATTCATATACGAACTTTGGAGGGACTGTTGTATACATTATCCAATTGCTCTATCCTGGTTCAAGCAGTCCTTCCCCACTGCCTGTTGAGGTATTTGGAACCTGCAGTCGTTTAATAAACACCCCCTTAGCGTGTGTGAGACATCAACCTGGGGGTGAGGATCTCCTTGTACTGCAGTCTCTGCACCCTGACTCCGCCCCCTAGGCCTGCCAATCCCAGGGGCATCACCAGGTTGTCGATGTCGAAGGAGCTCTCTGCCCTCCTCCGGCGCAGGGGCTGAGTGAGAGTGAGAGAGGGGGAGAGAGAGAGGGGGGGGGGGAAACACAGATGCACTTCAGACGGAATTACTCCTTTGGAAACAATAAGCTGTCAAACTGAAATGTTTTTTTTTGGGGGAAAAAAGGATCATCAGAAGCCCCCCCATGACAAGATAAGCAGTCAGAAGATGGAAGGAAGGATGGATGGATGGATGGACGGGATTTAGCCAAATGAAAGGAGGAGAGATGGGGGGCCTAAGCGCAGCATCTTTCAAGTCGTACATCACAAGGATTCCTGTGCTTCCTAGACCCCCGGAACCTGTAAAGTCACATACTCTGTTCCCTGCATGCATTTAACAAAGCAGTGGTCAAGCTGCCCTGTATAGGGAGTATGCCAGTACAAGTGTGATAGGGAAACACTGACATCTACTGGATATTTAAGGAAACTACTCTCAGCTGAAGCCTGGGAAACTTGGTTTGCTGCTTGTGGCTCACCTGTGAAGGGGTGTCGGGGGCCGGAGGGGTGGGGGGATGAAAGTGGAGGTCTGTGGGAGGCACCCGATGGGAGGACCAGCCCAAGGCTCTCACCGTCCCGTCGCTGGAACCGTCTGCAGAGGGACAAGGGACACACACACTCACAGCTCTCCGCGTGTGGCGGACAGAGGAGATGGGGCAGCAGCGGGATCTCACCAGTGCTATGCAGCAGGGGGCGTGGCTGGGGACACAGAGTCCTCCTCTTGGGGTGATTCAGCCTATGGGAGCCCTTGCCCTGCCCGGCCAGCCGGGAAGGAGGAGGCCGCCTGCCGATTGGCCGAATGGCTCCACGGGAGTTTCTGACAAATCGCAGAAGAGCTGCAGACTGCAGGCCAAGATGGACATCTGTATCGCACACACACACATGCACGCACGCACACACACACGGTCTGAATTAATCAGGTTCTTTCAAATTATTTGGCGTTTCTAGTCCTGGTCAATTTATAATGAATAAGTGTGCACACTTAAAAAAAATATAAACCAAATCAATGCAGCACTATATCACTTGTATGATTCTCAATTTTCAGTACAGCCTATTTAAACTTACATTTCTTTAAGTCTTAGGAAATGACAAATTCCACATTAAGCGGTCTACATCAAATCATTTTCATGGTAAATAAACACAAATGTTCATTTACTTCAATAGTAATAGTCGCAATATGTTACTTTGCCAGAATTGATGGTTTAAAACACTGGGGGGGAAAAAACACACAAAAAAAAACAAAAGCACCATTTTAATATTCAGGCCTGGGGGTAATGATCAGGCATTAACTAGGCCACCCTAATGAAGCATCGCTCCGGAACATATCGAGAAATGGCTGTCCGTCACAAGTCGCTACATAACTGCCCCCGTGTGCTCACAGCCTGGCAGGACGGGGCCACAGGGAGGGGCCACAGGGAGGGGCCAGCACTCTCACCGGAGGGCAGAGACAGGACGGGGTGCAGGCTGAGGTCCAGCTGAGCGGCGCGGCCCCGTGGGGGAGCATCCTTCCTGAAGGGGGAGGGGGTCAGGCCCCTGGTGCACAGAATGCAGACCAAGGGGTGGGCACACCAGCACTGCACACTCGCCGCCTTGGGATGGGGGGGGAAACATCTACTATTATGATGGGATGCATGGTTCCTCAGCAGGGTGACTCACACTTCAAGGGTTGTGGGTTCGAATCCCATCTCTGTCCCCTCTCTCTGGAGTTAAGATGTTCTCCCTGTATTATACGGATTTCCCCAGGACTCCAAAGGCTCTAAACTGCCCAGTGTGAGAGCATGTGCACTCCGGTAATTATTTGATATATTTACTACTTATTTACGGCTGGAAGGGAAATTTTAACGTTTCCTAAGAGCCACTTCGTCACCTTGGCTGTGAGCGCAGAGATATTCCCTGGGAAGACCAGCCGGCAGCGACGCCGGCTAGGTAAGGCTCGAACCCGGGCTGCGGACGTCAGCTGGGGGGCAGCGGGCTCCTCTGTCCCAGAGTTCAGGCATGTTGTCACAGCACTATAGGAAGAGAGAACCTTACATACCAAACAGGAAGGATGTCCCCCCCCAGCACACGCACACTGCCGTCATGTGACATTCACCATCCATTTGGTTACGGGAACGCAAAAAAAAAAATGCCAAGGACATTTGAGGCAAGAAAACAGACAGGAATACAGAATGAGAAAGGAGAGAGACATCCATTGGTCAATTCCAATAAGCTGGGATCTCATTGGAGGAGGTGCCAACAATGGGAGGCACAAACCTGAATGAGCCATTAAACATGAGTGTCTGCAATTTCTCACAACAGCCATGGGATGGAGATAGTTCTCAAACCATCATGAACTAATAGATAAGTCATCAGTAATTTATTCATGTCTGCCAAACCATTACTGTGAGCCGACTGACACTCCTTCCAGTTGTAGGACAGGCTTCCATTTTGAACTGAGGCAGACATATCATACCGGTTAATGAAATTAATTCAAGGCACTTAGTGTTTAACAGAGCATGATCTACTCGGACATATAATATAGTGAAAAGCAATCAGAAGCCAGTTTACATAGATTATGATCTGTTTTTCAGATACCGAGTATGGCAGAGAGGCAAAGTGGGGAAGAAAAACTACACATGCTCAATTTGTTAGAGAATCTGACATTAATCTAGTGCAGGGATTCCCAAACTTTTCAGCTCACGACCCCCAAAATAACCGTGCCAGTGACTCGTGACCCCCACTATCCTCGGAAGTGGTAAAAAATATATAAAATGTTGCGCGCAATGGTGCACACTTCACTACTATTAACTACTAATTTTTATCTTTCGTTAGTTATGGATAAAATGTTAATATAAAATGTTAAAATGTTATTTCTAATAGTTTTAAATAAATATTTGATTTCTTGGAAATCATCTCGCGACCCCCCCCCTCAATGTCTCACGACCCCCCAGAGGGTCGCGACCCCTACTTTGGGAACCACTGATCTAGTGCATGATGGCTGTTCCCCAAAGTGACAGCACTCGGACAGCACCAGCTACACCCTGGTGGCACCCTCTAGTGGCCATTTTTTAGACAGCACTGGTTTTCACTGACCTGTGGGGGCGACTGCTTGTAGGAAGGAGGGACTGGGCTTCCTCCTGGGGGGCCTCCATGGGAGGCAGGTAGTCTGTGGGCTGCTGGACTCCCCTACCCTGGGAGACAAACAGGTCAAGCACTGCAATGCCACAGTGATTTAACCCTCTGCTGTACCACACTGGACTGACAAGCAAATAAACCCCGGTGGGACATTGTACCTTGCCCTGCCTCAAGCGGGTGTAGAGGTCCGACAAGCCACGAATCCGGTACTCTAGTTCCGACACCTGAGCCTGTAGCCACGCCCACCGGCTGCCAAGCCACGCCCTCTCCTGAACCCATCCCCATTCGGGGGAATCCTGCCTGCATTCAGCAAAACAACATATTTGACAAATTAGCCACACCCGTGTCCCGGGGCTCCTATGCAACCTGCTGTCTGTAGCTCCTCCCCCACATCCCATAATTCCATGAAAAGACTAATCGATGCATCGATTATCTGGGGTACATCCGCTCTGATTTAATAGGCCAGACCATGTCAGTGACGAGTCGAAAGTGTGAGCCTTGACAGTTAAATTGAAATTGTTTTTTAAAAGACTGCAGACCACATACAATACTCGTGATCATAAGAATATCCCCCACCTCAAATTAAATTAAGTTAAACACGTACCACAGCTGCAATCATAAATAAATCTGTTTTAGACTCCAAAAGGGAAATCAAAAACACAAAACCAAATCAAACGCAACCTCTACCCTGAGATGGGGCATTAGGTCGGAGCTGTGTCCCTGTCCAACACGAGAGCGGAGGCTGTCACAGATGCTTGCTGGACACCTGCAGCCAGTAAGAACTTCCCCAGGTTTTACGGCGACCAACTCATAACATCTCTCGGGGAATAGCCAGGAAGCATTACCGTGTCCAGGCAGTTAATTCGCATGAGCTATATCAGTGTAGATTATATACGCAAACTAGACTTGATTAAATCATGATTTGTCCCGTTTTTAAGCTACATTTTAACTGAAGCCGATTTTAACTAAACCCTCGTGGAAAGCTGCTCGGATCCGGTTAATGTGTTTCTATAAACTGTATGACAACCAGATCCCTTCTTGGACCTTTTTGTCAAAAACAGCTGCTTTGTATCCTGTTGCTTCTGGGGTGCGGACAGCAGATAATTGAAGGTACTCACAAGTGTTCTGGCCTCTCATCTGTCTCGCTCTCCCCGCCGGAGCTGCTGGCCGTGTGGTCGGAGTCGAGGCCGCCCTCGGCTGTGCGGAGCGCTTGGCTGCAGCTCCGGGCCAATCTGCTCAGCTCGCCGGAGCCGGCTGGCGACGAGCCCGTCCAGCTCCATTCCCCATGCCGGCTGGCGACCCCTAGCAGCCCCTGCAGCTGCTGCACTACGTGCCTCTCCACCTGCTTCACCTGCACCACACGCAGACGGCGCTGCAGTCTCTCCGTGCGCTCCTCCAGTCGGGCGAGGCGGCGTCGGGCTTCGCCGGCCCCCGCTTCCACCACCGCCCTGTAGCGTGCGGTCCGTCCGCACTCGATCACCGTAGGAGTTTCGCAGCCAGACCTCTTACATTTACCATTGCACAGTAACGCCGCCTCGTCCGCTACTAACGCTTGTTCTCTTGGCAGATGAATGCCCTGCTGGGCTACACCTTGAACAGGTCTCCCTGATCCCGTTTCGCCAGCAAAACGCCTGCATTGCACACCGGCATCCTGCAGTTCCAAGTCCCCTGCTGGGCGACGCACCCAGGAGAGTGCATGATGAACGCCGGCCGGCGCCCAGTGCGTGACGCCGTTCGCACCCGCGGCAGCAACAAAGGAGGGCATAGTGTATAGTCTCACCCGGCCTTTGGCAGTCCCGACCGTCCTCCCATCTGTCCCACTAATGTCATCAGCGGAGCCGGACCCTGTCGCAGCAGGTCGATACAGTAAAGTCCTCTTTACTGGGTCACCCAGCTGGACGCGGCCGGACAAATGCGGACGCCCGTCTCCTCCGTGCCTCGCATGTGACTGGCGCTGATTTGTAACGGGCTCGCTGTCACGGTCATCGCCGGGGGTGAGTGTGAGCGAAGCGCAGGTCCATGCGGCCCCGGCGTCCTTAGAGCCCGCGGTGCCGCAGTGTACGCTATCCTCTGCCCGTCCCAAGCACACCCTCTTAGCCGCCCTCTTTAAACTGCTCGCCCGGCGCTTATCCGACCGATCGTCCTCGGGGGACAGACGCTCCCCGCCGCTCCTCCGATCACCCAGCTGCAGCTCGCCTCTCGTGTACCCAACCCTCCGCAAGGCAGCATCCATAAAAGCTCTCCGTCCGCCCCCGAGTTGGGAGCGGCTGGGTCTGTAATCAATATTAATGCCGCCGGCGTTCTTCAGACGATCGCCTTCCCCGTTGCCAGCACCAGATCCTTCAATCCTGTATTTCCCCGGACGCTCGGGGTCCCATCCGCTGCCGGTATCGGTCGCTTCGTCCACCAGCCTGTCGTCGTTTCCCCGGGTAGATGAAGTAGATTCAGCGTGGGACGCGTCGAGCCAGTCGCCGCGCATGCGAGCCGCTCCATTGGCGTGCAGCCCCGGAGCCGCTGTAGTGGCGGACGCCAGCGTAGCAAAGGCGCCGTCATAACCGAGCACGGCGCCGCAGCCTCCTCCCCCGCTGCAGAGCTGGGCGCCGTGCAAAACGCCCGCTGCCCCGCCTCCCGCACCTGACGCACCGCTGCTCATTTCAAGCCAGTTAAAATGATCTTGATAACGCATCACCGCGGCGCTTCTTTCGCATTTTCGAACAGGGAAGAAGCTGGGGCTTCATCGCCACCCCCTTGCTTTACAGACTGCGGCGTCTTCCTCCATTCTCTTTCCCCTTTAAGCTACCCTTCAATTTCTTTATCTCCCTGTGAGCGTTGCGCAGGCGCTTTGCAATAGCCGGTCCTCAAATGTGATTCGTTGTATTTTTAGATTGCATTAATAGTTCATCTTTTTATCTCACTCTTATCAATAGTTTATCAAACTCAATTCAGTGCATCAAGAATGCATTGCTGTATTATTACTGAGGTGCGCTGTTAGTTGACGAGCTACGACTGTCACGTTTTCACTTTGGTTCTGGTCTTTACACGTAGAAAATATACAACAAATGCTGTTCAAATTAGAACTTCAACTGTAATTAAGTGTACCATATTTAGTATACAAGACACTGCATATCTATTACATGACTATGATGATTATATGTCTGTCACGTTGCCTAAAATTCAGTTGCGTAAGTATTGTCTGCATATTATTCTGGCAGATGTATAATCAATAAATAATGTGAAGCCCAATACATTTTTCCCATGTGAACGAGAAGCTCCAAGCCCAAATATGTACAGTATGATACAGTACATCCATTCATCCATCCATCTACTTAACCGGGTCATGCAGGGTCGCGGGAGTGGAGCCTAGATCCAACTGGAGTTATAAAAGAGACACATCTTAATCCATTGCTTATTATTATAATATAAATATTGCGAATTATCGAATAATTACCATGATTTAAAAACATGATGAGCATTTAGGTGTTTTAATTAATATTAATAAACTCTGTTGTGAAAACCTACATTTCCCATCAGCACAGCGCCATATCGCGAGATTTCCAAAGCTGCGTGTGGTGATGCTTCAGGCGCTGTAAGTAAGGATCTGTCCACCGCTTTATCCGGTAAGAAAGACTGACGACTGTTGGATACGATGGCGGCAGCGGCTACTGGAGGAACGGTTACCGGGGGGCCGACGACTGGCCAGGCAGGCGGGGTCACGTCGATCGGCAAGAAGAAAGACGGCGGCCCGTCGGCGAAGTTTTGGGAGAGTTCAGATACGGTGTTTCAGATGGACGCGGTGCGTCAGTGGATTATGAAGCATTACAAAAAGGTTAGTGCTAGTGGCTAACCAGCTACAGGGCTAACGGTCCTCCAACACGTCTGTCCTCTTCTCCGTAATTGTATAACACAGTGACTAGCTGGATACCAGCCAGTTTATCAGTTAAATCGCTGCGTGATCGTTTGCCCAGGAGCCTTTTAACAGCCGCTATAGGCTAGCTTTAGCCTACGGGGCCGTCTGCAGACAATACGCACCCAGGCCGTAAACAAGAGGCGACTTTTTAAATGGGAACCTTAACGAATGGGTGGTTTGGCCCGAAACCTCCCCAGCTCGTCAAAGCCGAACCAGGACGTGCAGTTTGGCCCGACGGAATGCGGACAGTGGCTGCAGGCGGCTCCTGGTGTCTTATTAGTTCCGGTGCTGAGAACAAAGGGATCTGGCCGCTGTGAGCGCTGCATCACCGCTCCAGTGGTTGTTGTTGATGGAGATTTTTTTTCCTGACGGAGGGTGAGAGGAGCAAGACATGGGGTGAGATTTAGTGGGTGATTTGTGCTCCTAGTCTGGGCTGATCGGTGAGTGTGGACGCAGACTCTAATTCTGAAGGCCCCTGGATTTCAGTCATTTCGGTCGGCAGGGGCCCTGCCGTAATGGGTGCTTAAAGCGAATCCCTAAAAAGGGGAAACCTTATCTCTTCCAAAAGATACAAACTGTAAATAGGTGTAGATGCCATTTCGTTTATTTTATTTTTTAAAATGCGAGTAAAGGCATAAGAGGATCTTAAATGTTTACCCGCCAGTCCTTTCGTCGTGACAGCGAGTGGGCGGGGCTCCGACGCGCAGATGTTCATCTCTGTCTGGGAGAGTCCAACCTGCCTGTTCTTCATCACTGTCTGTTTTTTTTCTAAATACTTGAGTAAAACGCGAAATAATTATTTTGTTATCGCGCAGGGCTGGTTTTTGTTAACTTCCTTGCATAGGAAATATACAAAACTGCTGCCGTTTTATTAGTTTTCTGTCTCGGATTGGTGGGGTGGTGGTGGGGGTCAGTGATTCCCATTAAGACTTGTCTAAGAAACACTCTTTCTTCCACAGTTCAGACAAATCAGCATCAGAGAGCAATTAACCTGTGTTTGGTTCTGTTCAGGTAGTGCAGTGGTTCCCAAGGTAGGGGTCGCGACCCTCTGGGGGGTCGTGAGACATTGAGGGGGGGGTTTGCAAGATTAATTCCAAGAAATCAAATATTTTTTTTAAACTATTAGAAATAACATTTTATCAATATTTTAACATTTTATATTAACATTTTATCCATAACTAACAAAAGATAAAAATTAGTAGTTAATAGTTGTGAAGTTGGGCGCAACATTTGTATATTTTTGACCACTTCTGAGGATAGTGGGGGTCACGAGTCACTGGCACGGTTATGTTGGGGGTCGTGAGCTGAAAAGTTTGGGAACCCCTGAGGTAGCGTGTAGTTTTGCATCACGTGTTTCAGCATGCAAATGAATGCAGCTGCTGTATTGCGGGCGAGTGGCGGGCGAGTGGCAGGCGAGTGGCGGGCGAGTGGCGGGCGAGTGGCGGGCGAGGGTCCCACGTGGGGATTGGGGATGCTGACGTGTCCCTGTCCTCTGCAGTATGTCCAGACGGACTCCCCCTCCAACAAGTCCCTGGCTGGCTTGGTCATGCAGTTACTGCAGTTTCAGGAGGACGCCTTTGGGAGGAAGATGAGCAACCCCGCCCTCACCAAACTGCCCGTGAGTAATTAGTCCACCTCCTTTTCCTTGGTCTCTCTCTCTCTCTCACACACACACACACACACACACACACACACACACACACACACACACACACAAAATTTCCCTGGAAAGGCTGTAGTATTTAGAGCATTATTGGATTGATCTGGGTTGTAGACCCAGTATTATGTGTATTATGGCGTATTTATGGTGCTGGAGGCGGGAAAGAGTTCCACCCCCAACCTCTAATTATACTGCATGTCACACATTTCCTACTTCATCCCGTCACCAGAACAAGTGTTTCCTGGACTTCAAGGCCGGAGGGGCTCTGTGTCACATCCTGGGCTCCGTTTACAAGTTCAAGAGTGAGCAAGGCTGGTAAGTGGTGTAAGGGGCTCGGGGGGGGGACGACTGTGGGATGGCCCCCTCTGTGGGGCGTGGTGCAGAGTGTCCATAACCGCCTGCACCCCCTATCCGCCTAGGCGCAGGTTCGACTTTCAGAACCCTTCCAGGATGGACAGGAACGTGGAGATGTTCATGACTGTGGAGAAGGCCCTCGTGCAGGTTTGATCTTCATTCTGTTAAAGGGCCTGCCGACTTTTACCATGTTGTGGGATAATGTTCAGAGCTGTGCCGGCCTGCCTTTTAAATACAGGACTATACCGCTCTGCAGTTCTGTAATCCATCTCACACAGTCTTACTAAAGTCAGGGCATCCCACTTGGTAGCACTTTTTACCTCACATCCCTATAGTTGTGGGTTTGAATCCCACTCCACATGCAGTTAGGCTCACTGCGGTTCATAAATTGCTCGCTTTGTCATTGTGAGTGCGAGTGGCCTGCAGTGGGCTGACATCCGGCTGCCTCGCCTCCCTGCCATGTCTGCTTGGAATAGGTTCCAGGCTCCCTGTGATCCTGTGATAGATAAGAGGCTGGAGGATGGATGCGTTTGCTGTGTTTTTTCATATTCTCCGGGGATTAAGTGCTCAGACGAAATGTTTTTAATGTGTCTCTGGGACATTCTAACGCCAGGTCGTAACCTCCCGTCCCAATCCTGCTTTCAGAACAACTGTCTGACGCGGCCTGTTGTGTTCCTGACCCCGGACATCGAGCAGAAGCAGGCGGCTAAGCTGAGAGACATCATCAAGCGACACCAGGTAGGGGGCTCCAGGGGATCGGGGGCATCCTGGCCCCTCCCCGCACGGCGGGGGCTGTCACGAGCCGTCAGCCATTTTCCGCTCGACTGAAACATCAGCGTTCTGTGTCGAAGAGGTCTGCCCCAGATTCAGGATGAAGGTCTTTTACATCATAATAATCTAATTGCCTAGAAAACGTAAGCCATCTGTCTTTTTCAGTATTTCATAGATCTACAGCTAATTAGATAGACTAAATATAGTTGTGACTCAGGCTTTGAGATGTCTGTGAACGCTCATATAAGGTTTGTGAAAATTTGCCTTGTATTCTTTTGACTTCCTGCAAAATCCTTGCTGTTAAACCTCATCTGGATCTGGATCTGAGCAGGAGACCTTTCTGCCCCAATAGATGTCCCTCCCGATTGTTTTTGATGTCGTAGTGGTAGTTGGACCCTTAATAATAATAATAATAATAATAATAATAATAATAGGTTTCTACCTGTCATTGGTTAATCGTCTTTTCTTTGTCTCCTAGGGCTCAATCACAGAGGAGAAGGCCAAAGCCACGCATGCCATTTATCCCTCTCCTGCCTCCCTCGATGAAGGTCAGTGTCGCTGGAAGGAGGGGGGATCCAGGGAAGGGGGGCCCCCATGTCTGTCTCATGCGTTAACGGGAGAGCCCGGGACGGCTGGGGTCCCCGTGTGCCGTCAGCCTGACGTAAGCCGCGTTGCTCTTGGTTGTGAGTTGGCGGTAACCCTGCGCCCCCGACGCCGAGCCCCATCAGGCCGTACGCTGTGGCCCCCACAACGTGGCCGGCCCCCGCCTTGCCGCCCGGCCAATGCTGATCAGGTTCCTCTCTCCCTTGCAGAGGAGTGGCTGCGTCCTGTCATGCGTAAAGACAAACAGGTGCTGGTGCACTGGGGGATGTTCCCTGACAGGTGAGAGAGGGGGAGGGAGAGAGAGAGAGAGAGTGTATCACACACCGGCAGGAGGGGGGAATGTTCACTGACAGGTGGCGGGGGGGGGGGGAAATCTCACACACCTGGAGAAGGGGGGTGATCCTCTGGGTACAGGCTGGAAACCCCCCCCCCCCCCCCCCCCCCCCCCCCGCCCGGCCCGGGGCCGCGCGGGGGGGCGTGGGGGGGGGGTGAAGGGAGGGCCGTTGGGCGGGCCTTGGGTGCGTGGGGGCGGGGTGGTG
>JAABNY020000046.1:3408196-3419455 GCA_015164015.2 Brevimyrus niger | reverse complement strand
GTTTTTCTTGGGTTTATCGAAATCCTCGGGCTACAGGGAAATTTGTAACGGATTAAAATGGGGCAACTGCATTAGAAGGAACTTCCCTGTAAAATCAATTTATCTGAGTCTGGTTTAAAGATCCTTTTGATAATTACCGAGATGTGTGCAGAGTTCATCGATCGTCTTGCTGTTTTTTACTCAACAGGCAGAACTCCTTATACAAAGATCTACATTAATGTTAGCGACAGTGGCAGATGATTCAAAGTGAATGAACGAGCCCCGAAGCAGTCACTGGGTTACGGGCCCCATTGGTGAACCTCAATTAACTTTGCAACACGAAATGGTGACTGTGATGCCAGGTACAATCTGAGCATCTGTCAAATGTTTGCTTCCGAAATACTAGTTGGGAGTTACAACATGTTTCTTGTGAGATAAGTTAATAGTTTCTTCCCAAGATACCACGTGCCACTGCCGTTTATCTAATCAGTGATGATTCAAATGAATAATTACAACACTGACCACGTTATGTCCAGCATCACAAGCCCACACGTGAGGACTAACGTTTTTTATAGCCCCGAATAGACACTGTACGTGGGAGTGAACAGGATTTCACCAGCGCAGATATCTTACCGAGATCTTTCCATCGGGGTCCTTTGGTTGGAATTCAGGGGCACTGGGCTCTCCATTCAGCTTCTCGTAAGGATTCGGGTCTCCCATCACGTCTGTAGGGCCAGTCTCTTCCTGACGACAGCACCAGCGCCAGAGCTGGGAAGACGGATCACGCCGCAGTCAGATACGTTCAGAGGCAGGCCACAGCCAAGCGGCGCCTGAGGACACGATGGGCAGGACTCACCGCGAGGATGAAGAATATGAGGAGGAGGAGCAGGATCACAGCGGCCAGCACCAGCAAGGCGATGCCCCAGCCTGGAACTCCATCATAGCTGGAACTGGACGGTGGAGGTCCCTTGTGGGACTGTGTTGTGTTGGGTTTCTTCATATGTTCTGTCATTAGAGTGCTGTTAGTGGGGTTTGTGGTCATTTTGGGAGGAGTACTGGTGTGGCTTGATGGATGCCTAGTCATGGTGGTGTTGCTGTCCGGTGCTACAGCTGCCCCGGAAGGAGAAGACGTGGTGTCTGATCTTGACATAGTTGGCCCATGTGTAGGATGTGTTAATTTAGTTGTTTCTTTGGGAAGACCACTAGTACGATGACTATGGCTGGACAGAGGACCGATTGTTATTTTTGTTGAGTAAGTACTGTTCTTTAATGGAGTAGTCGCTGAAATAGTGTCATGTTTCAGTGGTTGACTAGTTCTGATATTTGTGGATTGAGTAGTATTTTTTGATGGAGTAGGGCTTGAACCATTTATTCTGTCATCAATATGGCTTGACGGTCTAGTTGAGAATTTTATTAAATCAGTAGCATTTTTCGATGGAGTAATGGTTGAAATGTTTATTCTGTTAGTAACTTGGCTTGATGGAATACTATGTGGAATACTATGAGTAGTCTTTTTTAATTGAGCAGTGGTTGACCGATTTGGTCTGTCAGCAGTATGGTTTGATGGAGATATAGTTGAATTATCTGTAGTACTTTTTGATGATGCAGTGGTTGAGCCATCAACTCTGCGAGTTACATGGCCTGATGGTGGACTAGTTGTGTTGTTTGCAGAATTAATAGTATTGTGTGATGAACTATGGGATGAACATTTTGTTTTTTGAGTAGTATAGCTTGATGAATGGCTAGTTGTCCTATCTGCTGTACTCTTTGATGACGGAGTAGATGAACCAGCATTTCCATGCGTAACATGGCTTGGCGAGGGGCTGGATGTGTATTTTGTGGGATTCGTTTTTTTGGATGGAACGGTAGTTGAGCCACTTATTGTTTTAGTAGTGTGACTTGATGGATGGCTGGTTGTTTTGTTTGTGGTGTCCTTCGATGATGCAGTAGATGAGCCACTGTTTCCATGTTTGCTTGACAAAGGGCTAGTTGTGAATTTGGCTGGATTAGTATTTTTTGATAGAACAGTGGTTGAGCTATTTGTTTTTTTAGTAGTGTGGCTTAAGTGGCTAATTCTGCTGCTTGTGGGTTTTCTGGACAGAGTACTAGTTGAGACTTTTGATACGGTAGTTGTATGATGTACTGCACGACTTGTTGAGTGAGTTGGAGAATTAGTCCGCCTTGGTGTGGACCTACTAGTCGAATGAAACTTAGTACTATGAGTAGTCAGGTGACTGGTATGTAGAATGTAATGAGTCGTCCTGGGGAGCGGAGTCGTAGTGGCCCCCGGAACAGGCGCCGGCACTGGGGTCGCGACATCTGAGCAGATTAAACTTTCATTAATACTTCCATCTATAATGATAAAATATTCTCAGCAGAAATTAGAGCAAGAAAAGAATAAAACAAATGTGAGGCTTATTCGTGAAGTGGCCCAAAAAAAAATCCATTACCGGTGCTGTATTTCATGTTCAGTATCAGGACCTTTGGTGGATTTGCAGCAACAGCCCTTACGAATAAATTCTTCACCACATACTGATTGATAAATATTGTGGAGAAGGCAATTGTTGAGTTTGCAATCACTGATCCATTGCTGAAAACATAAAGGATGTCAAATCACAGACTGAACGTCAACACCATTATAGTAACAAAATGTAAGCCAAACTTTTAACTTCAATAATAATAATAATAATAATGTTTATGGCACAGAATGCAACTAGTAAACTAGAAATTACAATTTAAACAATTGCATGACTACCTGAAGGTCATGTTTAAAACACCCATGTACGTTTTGACGGTGTCACAGTGCGAACATCCAAAGACACTCTTGAACTGAAAGACAACAAACGGACCATTACGGGTTTTGCATTGTCATTGAACATTTTATCCAAGCAGAAAACAGAAGCTTAAATAGCAAATTAACCTTGCACAAGATTAGGTACAAGGCAATAAATCCTCAAATGCATGTCGACCAAATTCTACAGCTATTGAGCAACTTCCTGTAATCATACAATTTAGTGTTTATAAATGTTTGTGTTCTATTTAAGTATATAGTTCCTATTAAGGTATGGAAGTGAACATAGTCAGGCTCCTACCAGCTGTGCAACTTCTGTATACAGAGTTGTGTAGTTCTGAGATTTGGGGTTGCTGAGTGATTGATTGTAGATGCGGTTCATGATTTCAATGGGGAAGTAGTAGGCTGAGATTTCAGTGGTCGTGCTCCTGATTGCCCGGACCGGGAAGTAGGAGCGGGGCGCTTCAAAGGGGCTGACAGTGAAGCCTCCTGCTGAGGAAAAGGGTCAGTTGAAACACGCGGAGCAGCAGATATGGGGAGCGGGAAAGCAGCATCACGCCGCCGCTTCGGAGACCCTCCCTGCTCCTTCTTGGCCTCACTGAGTCGCACAGTTCCACCCGGAATCCACCGTGAGACCTGACGATCGCACTCTTTAAACTTGCCGTCGCGGAAAAGCAAAGCAACACATCTGAAGACTAAACTAGAACTAAGAAAACTGCCTGTCACCTCCTCGAACCTCAACGCCCCCCCCCCTGCCAAAAAAGTAGCTGCATGATGATTTTCAGCTATGTCTCGTTAACTGGACGATTAACGCCCTGTGTCTTCACTTGACGTGCGAAGTTCTGTTCTCATTCATGGGCTACAATCTGATCCTTAGTTCCTGTTTTGGGTTTTTCCATGCATGACTTTCCTTCCATATCTTCTACCTGTCTTGGAATATCCTTCAATGATCTATCTGAGCCTGATCGACCTTAGTGTGGTTTTGAGTGTTGGATTTGATTTTTGGTGTGACGATGACAACGAACTCCTGTAACCGGATAGCGATCAGATGGAAACCCTTTGATATTATACTATACTATTATTAAGCTCGAGAAGCACTGAACCATCATTGACATATTTTAAAGTCTTATGGATTTCCTCTGCTTATCATAATTTTAATGTTTTGCTGACTCTTATCTCCCAAGGCCAAAATCTAACCATAAATAAATAACGAAGAAAAACGTCTGACGTCATCATGGAAATTTTTACATTATCGTCAGATTGAATAACAAAGTGATGGATCGATTATTGTGAAACATATACAATGCAGGTTTTAATTGTTTTAACATATTATTTGCACATGTTGACTATTACGGTTGTATTGATTTCACTATGAGGAATTCATCAGAATGCTCTGTGGAAGAGTGTGGAATTAATAAACAGCTAGTAGGCCGATGAATTAAAATACTAGAAGAAAAAAGGAACCATTATCCTAAATACTGATCTGAACTTCCGTCTTTTCTCATTATCTTCTCCAAGTTCACTCACACATACTATTGATATTCACATTAACACGAAAACATTTCCTACGATTAGAGAACATTACTGAATGAATATTTAGAGTCATTTGAATCTTTTAGTATGTTCATCGGTCAGTTATTCACAATTTTTTCGTAAAAATTAAGACACAGCTCAAGAAATTACTTCTTACCTGAAATGACAAAAATGGTTGCGCAAATTGCGATCCTAAATGGCGTAATAGGTCCTTGTACCATCCTCAGTCAAAGTTAGGCCTATAATAGAAAAATGACAAAAGGCCAAAGACTTTGTATGACTCTGTAAAGCGGTCTTCGTACGCATCTGCCGGATAAAACGGTCCAGTAGGCGTCTTATATATTAACGAGGCAATTACTTAGGTACCAGGAGCGGCTCCTGGGCGGGATCTTGTGTAGCTGAAACGCACAAGGAGCCGGTATCACAGCGCCGCTATTTCAGACAATTCATATAGGACATCTGACAGGGTATGAATTATGACGGCGTAAAATTATCAGCAATGTTCTGTCATGTATAATTTATAACGCCGCGTAATTTTGATCTCACGTAGGAGGAAACGCATTTTTCTTCGTAGGGCAAGCAACGCATGCGTTTAGATGAATGTCAATATTTTGAATCGAGCTTTAAAAATAGCCTTCGGTAAAACCTTGGACCCTTCATTGTTCGAAGTGTTGATTTTGCAGGGATAAGAATACAAAAGTATAAATACGTATATTTATATATTGCTCTCAACATTACGACCTTTTTGTTCTGATTGATTTATTAATTGTATTACGTGCTGTTGATCTTTCCCGATTCCTCAATTGTCAGCTGACATCAGTATAAAAGATTATTTCATTTGTACTTTCTACATACACAGCAAACAAACGGAATGCTATTTTATAATATGCCAAAACATATAGGTAGTCCATTCAATTAAAAGTCTAATCCTGCCCGTTGTCAATAGAAGTGTCAGTTTCAGCTAGGTTGGATCTCTGTCTAAAATAAGACGTATGACATATTTAAATTATGTTGTATTAGATATAAAATGCCTAATCTTAAATGCAGTTTTACGTTCGATTCTGGTCAATTTAGAAGGATATTAACAGAAGTATTAAATATGTTACTAAATATATAACGGGTTGTCATTATTATTATTATAATTATGCTTTGGACCCTTAATAATTTCTTGAGTACATTTAAATGTTTTGACACTCCTTGCTGCAGGCTATTTAATTATATGTATGACGTCGTATGCAGTGTTGTGAAAGTTCCTGAAAATTAGTAATTAGTTACAGTTAGTGTGTACTTCATTCAAAACAAATTCAATTACCTTAACAAGTACTGCATATAAAAGTTATTAGTTACTACAGAAATTAAGTTACTTTGACTACTTCAGTTAATTGTGTTATTAATCCGTACATACCCGGTCAGCTTGTTTTAGATCGTACCCTCATTAAATGATTGGGTTCCATTTAGGACTATTATTATTTAAATTATTACATACGCTGATGATACCTTTCAGTTCAGGATAACTTTTAGGATTATTGTTTACTATTTATGTTATGGTGTCAATATTTAAAATAATGAACCCATAACTGGTAATCAGTTCAATTGTTTGGTTTATTGTTTGTAACAGCATGCCTACATGTGGGGTAAACAGAACAAATCCACCTTATGAATATGGGGAAAGTGTGTAAACTCCGCGCACACAGAGCCGGGGTTTGGGAGTAAAACCCACTATCAACAGGTATGAGGTCACAGTCATACGCGCCATACTATTGTGATACCCTGCAATATATTATAATTTAATGTAGCCTCCAACAATATACAAATTATAAATAAATAATGAATAGACCTTCTAACATTATGGAAAGCAGCTATAAGACACAAGACCACACATCCCGTACGTTCGGTTCTACGGCACCGAATAAAGAATACAGCACAGTAGAGTAGGTGTCTTGGGTCAGGATACAGCCGTGAAACGGAGCTACGGTGTTATCTGTGTCGCCCCCTGGTGACGCAAAGGAAGCGTAGTTTTACTACGACGGCAGGCCATGGAATCGTTCTCGAGTCTAGACATATTCGACAGAACTCTCAGAACTCTGCCGTGATAATGCAAGCGATAATAAATAAACCCGATTAAACTATTTAAAAATTAAACGATATATATAAATTGAACAAACATCCAATACTTAAAAAAACTTAAATTTATTATGAGTGCCTATGTGAGCTTTTTGTGGGGCACTAATACACACTATGCATATAATCATAGTTATTGTAAATATAAATATAGGCAATATAAAAAGCTTGGCAGTAATTAAAACTGAAATGTCACCGTAAAGTGTTCATGGTCAAATTAACAATAACTCAATGGCAACAATTATCCAGTAGTTGCTGTATTACATACCGTGGTGAAATTACTGTAAGTGTGACTACAGTAGTTTTTTAAGCTCATTGTAAAATAAAGCAGCTTTATACTGTTATTTTTTTTAGCATACTGTACAAAATTACATTGTTATACAAATGTTACTGTGATTGATTTTACAGTTCTACTCTATAACCTACAGTACGTAATATACTGTATTTATTACAACAACATACTGTTATTTAGCTTTCGACGTAAAATAAGAAAAAGGACAACTGATGATTTAACTGCACAAAAAGGAGAAAAAATGTGCAATTTGAACTATATAGTAATAACTATAATATAAGTAATAACTAGCAGTCAGTTAACATTAATGTATTTAGATTTACAGTTTAAAATAATCCCAGAATGCACTGAAATCTGCAGTAGCATATTGTATACAACATATTCAGCAATGGACTGTTGAGAATACAATAATAAGACTGCAAAAACAACAAAAAAATCATTTACAGAGATTGGTTTCATTATTAGCAGGGACCAAATCAGCTACGAAGCCATGGCCCCCCCGAACACACACAGTACCACCACGATATTGGTATGCCCTGATAAGAAACACACACAAAAACACGGAAAAGTGTGCAAGCACTGAACTCAGATCCAGATCTATAGTCTCCGATGACTGCACTGACCTCTGTATGGCCTACCCTTCATCCTGTAGTCGATTTTTTAAGAAGCATTTTGAGACATATTTATTGTTGCTAGTATTACAAAGTGTCTTACTAATCAAACTTATTTTTATTGATGTTCGCACTATTTAAGGAGTAACAGGGTAGATCTAAACGCTGCTGTTTCTTAAAAATGTGATTGGCGCTTTATGACAATCAAACTCTCCTTAATTTCTCTCCACCCATTTAAGGGGGCCCAGGGGGTTGTATTGGCTGGTTTTGATTATTTGGGGGGTTGCAATCCCCCCCCCCCCTCCATCCCTTGCATAATATATGCCCATGTGGGAAATCCCACATTGTGGAATACCCTCCTGCCACAGGTGGAGATTTCAGGTCCAGAAAGTACAAATCCAGACCACAATTTGATTGCAACTAAGCAGTAGAGTATGAAGAGTCACAGTCACAGAGTATTCAACTGGCTGGTTGAAACAAAATCTTGGACTGGATTTGTACTCTCCGGACCTGAAATCTTCAACTCTGCCTCTTTGTCTCTGCAAACTAAAAGTTAAAATTATGTCCGTCGCTGAATACCGATCATATGCCACGAATGTCATTGTTTATAGGGCAATTTGACCATTGTGATAATGAGGATTGACATGGGATAAGAGTTGAACCTTAAGTCTGTAGTGTAAACAGGAATGGTGACAATGCTATTCCTTAGAGTTCCCTGTGTTGTTCAGCACCACGTCAGATAAGCATTACTGTTGCAGGATTATTGTGGCATGTCGGTGAGGTAATTTGTGATCCTGGGGAATCTTGAAGCTGCATCACCTTCGAACTTTTCTAGTGCGGATGCTTGGTGGTGTTAAATACACTGAAAGTACAAGAAAAGAATCCTCACAATGCTGCTCAAATTCAACCCCTATTCTACGACGTTGGCCAGACCCATGCACAAGAACAAAGTTAAAGGGGGTTACATCAAATACAGTATATGACATTTTTAGAGAATGGCGCTCCTCCGTTCCACCGCAGGCTGCAGCAAGCCCTACTTGCGCAGGCGAGAGACGGCGTGCGGCGCCTTTAAGAGCAGAAGCCCGTCTGTCCTGTAGAACCGTGTCTCCAGGACAACAAACGAATACAAAGGAAACCGAACAGTTTACACCGAGCATACAAACGGGGGGACCCGAATCTCGACCACTGTGTACTGCCCTGAAAGCTCAAACACCACCATTCCAACAACTTACTAAAATATTCAAATCCAAGTAGAGGTGAAATGGCAGTCGTCCAAGCGCCCGATGGCGATGATTGATCAGTAACTAGCCCGGTGAGGAAGTCAATAAACTAGTTACAGGAAAACCGAGCCTTATGCGAAAGCGGTGGGTCATAACTTCTTTTACTTAAACAGAAAAGGTCAACCGGTTTTATGCAAACCACAGCTGGTTTAACTGGATTTTATACCGGGAACCTAATCCGCCACCAGTAGCGTCAGCGTGGTGGGTCTGCGGCAGGTAGTGGCCGTAGATCCGGCGTAAAATGCGGCTGCTCCTGCGCAGCGGCCCCTTGCTTCGTGCTAGTGTGACAGGGATGACACTCTTCGCGTCTCTGAACCTAAGTTAGCACTGTTCTTTCTGGTGCTTAATCTGCCACATCGCCCTCGTAATAATAAACACAAAGATCCAACGCCGATCGGCATCATGAACGTCGCTGAAGTGGAGGAGCACATTTCTCAAAAGTATGAAATAAAGCGCCGACTTGGAAAGGGGGTAAGTCTACCGGGTCCTAGACGTTTCACACTTACACTGTATATGGGGAAAGTTTGTCTTTAGGGGGTAATAGGTACTTCTTTTATGTACAGTTAATAATTGTCGTATGTACAACAGGTAGTCAATCCACTGGTGACATGACATCGCTAAGCAGCTGTTATAAAAGTTTACCAGGTAGACATCTTTGAAGCTATGCATATGCATTTAAAAGCACGAGTATTCGTTTGTGTCGTTTCCATATGTCAGAGGGAGTGAAACATTTCTTTAAGGAAGTCCTCTTAAAACTTTAAAAGAAACTTCGCCCCATTAAAACGGACACATGCTAAGTACACAAACCGCAGGCCCACACAGGGTCTAAACCATAACATGCATGTCAATGGGGGCGGGCCCATGACTGACTGTAGGTGGGGCAGGTGCTGACGAGCGGATTCTTCTGGCCATATGTAGGTAGTAAGGTAGTGTCCTGTTTTGTAGCCGTTAACTTGGTCGCACTGGCTTCTGTATATAATGATAATAGCTGCGCCATGCCCTCTGCCTGTCTGAGAGAACGGGGATGGGGGAACATATGAGCCGGTACCTTTGCAAAGGAACCGGTGAGAAGCCTTGTTTTGGGTTTGAAAATCACACTGTATTGTGCAATCAAGTCCGCTGACCGAAAAAAGGGGATTTGCCGAAGCTAATCTCTCTGTTTGGGTATTTAAGAAGGGGTTTCCTGTAGCGTTTTGGGTATATGCAGAACAAGCATTTTTCAACCCCTTACCTTTATACAAACTCCCTTCTGATTGTGGATTTTCTTTACATTTCCAGAGATGACATATATATAACGGTTCCTGTATTTGTTGTGCGCTGTTCAGTTACATCGTTTTGGGATTAAGTTGGTTACGGCGAGTGCTGGAGTACCCAAAGAGCCTCCCACCTCGCTTACATCAATAGGCCTACTTTTGGAACATTTTGATTTCCCAATTAATTACACCAACAATGGAGAGAGGGTAGTTGATACGACCGTGACTGTCAGCTATGTTATACGGAACTCTGATGTGTTGCTGGAAAGGCGTCCGACGTGCTAATTCATTTGAGACGACATCATCTGAGTGTGTGTATAAGCGGAGCAAGACAGAAACCGCGTCTGCAAGTTAGGTCTCTGTGGCGTTTAAGGTACTTTTGCCAGGAAACTTGGGTCTAAAGGAATACCGATGGCTATAGATATGTGACCATACAGGGTGACAGGGAATTTATTTTATTATGATTGTTATTCTGCAGTTGTTACTCTTACTCTCTTACTCTTGTTCTTGAATTTTTAATTTATTTTACATATTTTAGTGTGCAAATGAGAATCAATGAGGTCTTGTTCCTCAGACATGTTGACAGTCACGTTGCCTTGTGTTTGGTTTACAGCTCTTCCTTACTGCAGTTTTAATAAACACTTTCAAAAGAAATTCTTCCTGTTGTACTGAAATTGCACTAAACTGTGAATCGAAATCCAAGCCCTATACCAAAGTGAATTTTGTGTAGGTCTAGTGTTACACACACACACACACACACTCACACACACACTCCTCATTGTCTTGTATATGGACAAATCAGGTTGGTTTAAATATAAATGCATGCATGAAACTTGAAACTTAATCATCCAACCTGTCGGTTTAATTAGATTCTTATCCAGCTTTTGATGAAACAAACCATAGCCGGTTTAATTGCTCTTGTCCGCCTGGAGCTGTGACTCAGCACAGCACAACCGAAGGCTTTCGTTGCCGGAATGAGCAGCTGCCCCCCAGAGAAAGGGAGCTATTTTTTGCCTCCCCAGTCTAACCTTCACCGCTGGTGTCACCGCCAATGATCTGTGTGTTAATGTCCCCCTGATCTGTGTGTTAATGTCCCCCTGATCTGTGTGTTAATGTCCCCCTGATCTGTGTGTTAATGTCTCTCTCTTCTTTTTTCCTCTGTGTCCCTGAAATTGGACCTATTCAGGGTCGCTTAGCAACATTGTTTATATAATGTCACTGTCACATGATGCTTGTTAGGATCCACAGCTGGCCTTGGGGGTAGTTGCATGATCTGCCCGTGTATTCTCCCTGTGACCCCCCCCCCCCCCCCCCCCCCCCCCCCCC
This sequence comes from Brevimyrus niger, assembly GCA_015164015.2. Lineage (NCBI taxonomy): Eukaryota > Metazoa > Chordata > Actinopteri > Osteoglossiformes > Mormyridae > Brevimyrus > Brevimyrus niger. The sequence goes on along the minus strand of JAABNY020000046.1, from coordinate 3,408,269 downwards.
CCCCTCCCCCCCCCCCCGGGCCTGGCCACGACCACTCTCCCCAAAAGCACCGCAAGCGGTGGGGGGGAAGAAG
>JAABNY020000046.1:3253271-3263679 GCA_015164015.2 Brevimyrus niger | reverse complement strand
CGCGCCCGGGGTCCCCCCCCCCCCCGCCCGCCCCCGAGGCCCAACCACATTTTTTTTACTAGGGGTGAGCAACGGGGGTGGGCGAGACAACCGGGGGGGGGGGGGGGGGGGGGGGGGGGGGGGGGTATTCCCCAACTACCCCGCACCCCCGGTCTGACCATAAAAACTATTTATAACAGATGGCAGACTGACCTGTCCTGTAGCATTCAAGCACACAGCATGGGGGAAACTTGTGCCTGTGTCTTATATTGTGGGGACCAAATGTCCCCACAATGTGATAAAAAAAACTGTTTTTTTAACCTTGTGGGGGACCATTTTTTTCCAGTTCCCACAACGAGAAACTCATTTTTATCAAAAGAAAAAAATAATAAGTCTTGTATTTTGTTTGGTTACTTATGGTTAAGGTTATGGCTGGGTAGGGGATAAGGTCATCATAGTTGGGATTAAACAGAAATAAACTTAGAGTCCCCACAAAGATGTTGATAACTAATCTGTGTGTGGATTTGTGAAACTGGTTTCTGCTGTGTCTCACCTCAACACTTTTACCCCATAAAATCCTGCATCATGTTTTATAGTGGGGGTACCCCACCTGCACCATTCCAAGAGAGGGTCCTTTACAATGGCAGACTGTGAAGTGAATTACAAACTCATAAAACTTTAAACGTCTGGCCCTATAAGTAGTGGGGGGGGGGGGGGCTGCTTTAGATAAAAGAATCGCTGCATTAAATATATACCCCGCCAACATATGCTGGTTCCTCGTTACTCCCCAGCACTAATGACTTCCAAAGACAGACGGCCGCGGCACTACGGCCCCCAGTGACCGCTCCGTGAATTCCAGTGGGAAGCCGACCCTAACCCCTTCTGTTAACCGTATCGGAGACGCGTCCTAAGCGAACACCCTTCCGGTAACCGCATGGTCAGCTAGGATCTAAACTCCGCCATTTCTGACCAAACATCCCCATTTCTGCAAAACAAACGCCTTAAATCATTTTGATGACCGAGCCAGAAGTACGACGGGAAAAGAACAACATTTGTCCTGAAGAACGACCATTTGGTCAGTGACAGAAACAGACACATCACACATTCTGACTATTAGTGCGAAAGCCATAACCCGGCCTATTCACCAATTCACTTCACAGATTCCCCTCCAAATAGCAACTGTATTTACCAGATATCCTGCAAATTCTTTTTCCATATTGCCTCATTTCACATATTTTATTACTCAATATACTCAGTAATCATACATTTTAACCATAAATTTGAAATAACAGCACCACTGAAAGGTAGTGTTTCTTTACACACAGCAGGTCTGACAGGCTGTATAAACAAAATCGTTACCACTGGCAGATGGTATTTTTGATATACCCACTGAATTATATCACGATACTGACTGTCAGTAATTCACGTAAATTTATGATATTATCACTACTGATAGACTGATTTCAGGACTAGGGGCAGAGATCAGCATAAAACTGCACTCTCTTTTAAAACTCCAGCACTGTAATGTTTACTGTTAATGATTACAAATAATTAGTTCATTGACTAATTAATACTCCAAATACCTTCTGCTTGGCAATATGCACAAGCCGTAAGCTGAAGATAGCCATGTTTGTGTGCCTGTGTGTGTGTGTGTGTGAGCGAGGATTCCTGACAGAATAGCACAGGTGGCTCAAAGGATGAAACATTTTTCTAATATCCTGCCGACTTCCAAGTCGCTGCGAGCGTTTCCAGGAGCCAGACCGTAAATCCCGGGGATGTCTGTGGAAGCAGGAGAGCGCGGAGCCCATCCGTTTAAGGTAGGCTGGCAGGTGGATGGCGGGCCTGCCGCGTGGAGAAGATAAAAAGCGGCGAAAACATTTCCTCTTCCAGCATTTTTACATGGGCCACGTCACAACGATAAAGGAGATCCGGGATGGGCTGGCCACAAATCACACACGCGAATTCCTGCACGCAGCAGGGCGGACGGCAGCAAACGCATGGGACTGTTTCCGCGCGCACACTTGCTTTATCGTTCTGTTCTCCCGGTAGATTCTGGAACGATCGGTTAAATGACCTATAACGCGCCTGTGCTGATATAACTGCGGGACAATCACCGGCCCAGATTACATAACCCGCTCCGCCGTGACTCACTTTGGCTTAGAACCCACAACCTTCTGGAGCCCAGGGCAGCCAAGTGGCCACCAAGCCAGACTATTCCGTCTTATTTTCCGTGCGCCGCTGCAGTTGCAAACTGTGCGGAGCTGAAATCCTACCAGATTCAAAAAGCTTCTTTACCTATGAGTAAGAACCGTGATATGAGTCACCTGGTTATGTGTTATTGCGCAATATATCAGGAATACAGACGTGATAATAAATAAATAGCATTCAGAAATAAACGTGGATTAGAAACAGGATGCCTTGCCTATTAGGTAAACAGCTCAAAAGAAAATACTTCGAAAAGCAAATGATTCAGTGCCCAGGCATTTCAACATATATTCATCCAAGGGCATAACTTTGGGTTGGGGGGGGGAGGTTGAGGAGTCCACCCATTTAAGGGGGTCCAGGGGGTTGTATTGGCCGGTTTTGATTATTAGGGGTTACAATTTCCCCATAATTTATGCTAACGCTTCCATCCATTTTCTATACACGCTTGTCGTACGTAGGGTGGCGGGAATCCGGAGCTACGCGTTCAAGGCACATTTCTCTATTTGGGACTGAATTAGACGAACATGAATTAATCTGAAACTACCCCTCCTTGCGCTTCACCTGATTGGCTCACACAGATCACATGCAGGGCTGAAAACTCATGCCGATCACACAGTCTATCGAGAATCTGACGTCTCTTATGAAAGATTTGCATTAACTCATTTATCTGATGCTTTTACCCAAAGTGATTTATGGCGGATGGAAAGACTATGACTTGTACACTCCCTGGGATTCAGTCACACAGCCTCTACATTGTTAGTGCAAATCACAGCTACAGGAGCAGCCACGGAAGGGAGATGTGGAGTATTCTGTGCTAAAGAACCAGCAATCCGTGCCCTCCGCAATAGCGTACCACATGGTTACTAATCACAAAGCACGTGGTAACTGACCAGGCCAAACAGACAGGTGCTATGGTGACCGGTACACTGAAATCCAGTACACTCCCCTGCGCGGTACACACAGGGATGCCGCTATTGATTCTTTGCCCTCACTGCACCACCAATCCACTTATGTTTCACTTTTTTTTGCGTTTCTGTCACTCTTGGTCTTGGAATCGTCCTAACTCACCCCCCCCCCCCCGGATACAGGATGGTGCAAGCCTCCCAACACGAATCACCTGCTTTCGGATTGAAATGGAGTGTCTATCCACCTGTTGCGCTAAAATGTGAATAAACAAACCAAACTACCACCCTACTCTCCATAAATTCTGGTCCCTAAACACATCCGGGTGTATCCCAAATACTGAAAAACTAAAAGCAAAGCCTTTTTTTTCCAAATTTGTAATTAGTGGTGTGCCATAATGCGAATGATCTCAGTCTTGCAGGTATTCATTGTTTTTTGCCGTTAAACTGAGGAAAACTGAACAAAAATAACAATTCCCTCAGAGTTGGAAACCGGACGATTCACTGTCCCTCGTAAAGGCCTGTCCCCCCCCCCCCTCTGCCGCCGTGTCACCTCCCACTGCAGCGCCCCGGCAAACCTGCAGCCCGCTCCGTCCTGCGGTTTTTCTGCGGCTGCTTCTACACGAACGAAGCGCTTTGGGCACCGGAGATGCTAGGCAGATCCAGCAAAAAATTAACATAAAAACCCAAACCCTAAAATGGGAAGGTGACATAGCGGCTGTACACCAAGTCGGTCCAAACACTGAGAATGCCCAGTTAACTGAGCATGACAATTCAATATAAATGTGCAAAAATGACGATCGTAACAGTGTATTCCATTTCACATGGTGTGAATTCGAAGTTCAATGCAGGTTGTTCCTTACCCCATATGCCTGTTTTGATAGTTTTTCTATGATGTATGAAATTAGTTTTCCCATTTTCACTGCGCGAAATAGGCAACTGATTTATTTGCAGACACCACGCAGTGCCCCCATTAAGTTTTTATTTGAGGTAAATTAAATTAAGCCGTCGTACCTTGTGCGGCGCTCTGAGAAGCCGATGGATTCCGGCGATCTGGTTTATTAGAGGGATATCCTCCCTGAAGGTATAGTGAGGTGGTCTCGTCGGTTCGGGGAAGTTGGTGCTGTTAAATGGATCGGTGTCATCTAAAAACTGAACCCTGCACACAAAAGTGGCCATGATGCATCCATGCACGGATGCCGGGACAGTCCAGACTAATGATTAAGATTCCCGCGACGGCGGTCACCGCTCCGTAACAACAACAAACCGAGTGCAGGTTGCACGGCTTAATAGTGCTTTATCTGTCGCGTCGGATCCCCATAGACGACTTGTCACTCCAATGCATTAAGAAGCGGCGTCTCTATCCCTTCCGTATGTCCCGCTAGGTTCGCGTTAATGTGCCTTTTTGTCCCCCCGTCTTGAGAAGGACAGCGCGACGTAATGGCATTGCGAGCAGGCAGGGAGCAGGGACGTACTGCCAGTCTCGGCTTCTGCAGGAGACCTCTGGAGAAACCCCCCCCCCCCCCCTCCTCGTAAAGCATCATTCACATGCAAGTGTATCGGCGACCTCCAGCGGCCAACAGACTGCTTAAAACCTGGCCCGAAAGCGGAAAATGACATTATTGCATGATGTGCTGTGAAACACTGTTTTAATTGTTTTAATTTCCTTTGAATGTATCCCCCCCCCACACACACACAGACACGCACACACAAACAACTTAATCCATATTTTATACACTTATTACTGTCATATTTCCTCCTGCAACCTTTACATATTTCGAATTATTAACCCATACTAGTACTAAATAGGTGGGGAAAACATTTAAACCCCTTAAAACTATTAATTGTTCGACTGTTGCTCAGTAGTTTGCAGTCGGCCTAATTATAACAGTAGTCTTTCTATCTAGGCATTTATATCTGCGATTCATCTCTGAATTATACATATTGCAATTACCCTTATAAAAACATATGACGTTCGATTATATATTGTGCTGTTTATACGGCGTTTTGTACTGTGTTTGTTTAGTTTATAACCCAACCCTTGCTTGGTTTAGAAGCAGCTGAGATTATAGACTTTCCTTATATTTCTGAGCAGCCCCAACAAACGAAGGAGACAGTTAGGATCCGGTTCAGATCGTAACGACTGCATATTTGTTGTTCGTCGGTAGCCCATAATATTTGGTGTATGTCAGCACTAATGTTTCGGCTGTGGTGAATGTGTCTGCATTTATTTAGGACTCCTTTTGTAATGTTTTTATGTAATGTTTTTATTCTCGAACCGCTAGTTAAGTAGACTTTAGTTTTATTTCGCGGGTTTGGTGGTAGGCAATAGCTTTTTTGGTTTCGGGATAACTTATTTTGTATACACTGAACGCGATCTGTTTCAATAGTTTTGAAGACCTGGTTCGTTTATTACTTTACATGCACATCTGATGATTAATAATGGGAGTTCCGTGATACCGTGAGATGCAACTAGGACGAGTTTTCGCGTGCGGGTCTGGATATGTAACATACATCCATTTTCCAGAGCAGAGATTATATTTAAACAGTCCCAAACAGCTGTTATGTTTGGCATAATGTATTTATACTCATTAAAATGTATCTTACTATGTAATGGATTTAACAAAATTAAGAAATAGCCTATTCGTTGCCTAAACTGGTCGTGTCAATACACCGATGTAAGTTCTGGTTACCAACACTAGAGGGCAGCGCTGCACTTAGTTATTGCGCTGTTGCGAACCCACGTGTTGCTTAGTTTCATTATTTTTCCCCGGTTGCCTTGGTAACCGTAGTTGCTGGTGTTTTGCGGTAGGCCTACCGTTAATTGAGCGAGTGCCTCACATTTAAGTGCTTTATATTACATCACTGCGAATGTGTCCTTTTATATCTGCGTATTAAAGATCGGCGTTAAGTTGTCAAGTTGACCGGGGCTCTCTATTCATGGCCCACGGTCTGCTCGCATGTGTACTGAGAATGTGTCATTAAGCATGAGCTATGAATACAGTGTAGTACGCAGTAATAAACGAACGTCCAAAAATATAAGAATGGCTGCGGCTCCTCGACACATAGTGGGCCTCATATAAGCTACCATTTATAGCGCTTTACTGCGAACGCAGATTTTATATCGTAATATAGCAGCTTAATGGCATATCTTTAATCAGGAAGAAAGAGACCGACGCCCCCTTATGAAGCGACAGGCCCGCGTCAGTCAAAGGGGCGATTCCTGGGGCTCGTATGCTCTTGTAAAAGCCACTTGTCGGGTCTTGTAAAAGTAACTGAGAGCTTGCGCCAATTCTCCAAGGAACCATAGTCACGGAAGAGTATGTATCTGTTGTGCTCAGAGATATTGCGTTTAACCATTCCATCAATTATTGATACATACTTTTCTGCGTCTATGATATATTTATCTGTGTGTTATACACTGGTAGACAGCAGATTAACTGCACACGGGTAGGTTTGGGTGATTTCTTCTGACTACCCTCTAGCTCTGAGTCTACAGGCGGCCGGCTAACAAGACGCTAACCCTGGTCAGGTGGGGAAGAGAACTGCATCTGCATGGGGGGTGCTCTTGGGGGCTCATATTACTGTGGTTCTTTGTGTTTGTAGGGGTTTTTTATTTCGAGGGACCGTATCCTGATTTTATGTCAGGTTTTAAGTAATAAAGTCCCTTTATTTGTTGGAACGCTGCCGTCCCGAGCCTCTGTAGCTGCCTGCGGTAGATTTCTGACTGCCAACCAGTCCAAATTAATAAAAGCTTGGTGTCTGAGAGGGTCTGTTGGTGTCTGTGAGGGTTTGTTGGTGTCTGTGAGGGTCTGTTGGTGTCTGTGAGGGTCTGTTAGTGTCTGTTCCCTATTTGAATTCATATTTTCATATTCATATTTTATTGAAAGGTAATGGAAAAATTTATCAATTGACATAAGTAAACTTTATGCTGTATTTCAAGAATGACTGGTTTTAAACTCACGATGCACTTTTAAAAACATATGGCTAGGTACTAAACAACAGGATGAGTTTTATAAATATGGCAGGATGAGTGCAATATATTTAACTAAACTGCTGAATACGGGGGGGAAAATGTGGAGCCATATAAATGATTCTTCGACAAAGGATGCCGCATTTCCTGAATCTGTTGTTTGAGGGCCACACGTATCCTAGCTGCACAGTTGCCACCCAGGTGGAAACGTCACACTGTGTTTTGGCGAAGTGGCTGGAATGATTCTGGGCTCAGCACGGAATGTCCCTAACCCTTATCAGCCTGGCAAAGGGCCTGCCCATATCTCACCGAGATAAGAGGGAGGCAAGCCTATTAAAAGGCATGCGGCTCATGGACTGGGGTACATATTTAGGATGGCATGCTGATGGGGAGGGGGGGGGGAGGCGCAGAGGGAAAAAATGAATGGGAGCCAAAAATGAAAGCACTGCCACACCATGGAAAACCACATGGTGAAGCTCATGCTGAAAGCAATTTTGTGAAGCTTTCTTTCTGCTACATTTACTTTAAAGCTGAAACATTATGAAACCTCAGGGCTGCTCACTGCAGGGGCAGGAGATTGAGTTCATCTTCATGAGCTTTTATGAGAGAGAGAGAGAGAGAGAGAGAGAGAGAGAGAAGGTCATTTACCTGAATGGACGGTCCCTGTACTTCCCTCGGCAGACTGCTGTGGATCCCTTTCCTGATAAGGAGCTTGACTTTGTCCCAAAGCCATTAAATCTCCGCCTTGAGGCTCCAGCTCATCCATACGCTTCATTATCTTGCCTGATGATCTCATCTAGGCATCAGATTCTCATCACAGGAGCCACTCACCACCATGGCGTAACTTTGTAAGCATTTCTTTACAGTAGAGTTATTTCTCCCCCCCACCTTCAAGACTCGTCTGTTTCAGCAAAGCCTTTACTAGACTATACCACTCCGTCAGCCCTGAAGGACCCTAATGTCACACCCTCTGCTTCATTGGACTCCAAGGGGACTGAGAGAGTTTTGGTTCCCAGTTCTATAAGATATAATGAGGAAGCCTGACTTGGGGTCATCGGTGATCTGATTTAGTTTTGGAAACTGGCTCTTCAACAGATTTAATAGGTTCCTACATTGTTGAAGATGCTATGTTGTCCTTGCTTCCACACTGCTTACGCTTGTACCTGGCCGTTCATTGGAAGCTCAGTGTAGCTGCAGATGCGCCTGTCTGGCTGCTCGCCATGTGTTTATAATGTGCTATTCGCTGCACCTCTATGTCGCTTGGGATAAAGCGTCTGCTAAACGATGTTTGTAACTGAGTTACAACCAAGAGATCGATACATGGTTTAATATCTGGAGAAGAAACAAGGAGAAACAACATAATCAGCAGTAATCTGAAATCAAGATGTCTGGAGATATAGAGTGGATCTTTTAAGTATCGCAGTGGGCGATTCTCCGGTTTAGATTCTCCTGGGATTATCCAGGATCTCGTCTCCGGAGGGGAAAAAAAAAAGTGAATCCTATCATTTTGCGGTCGGATGTCAGAGACCCGATGGATGCGGGTTCCCGTCCCGTTCTGCAATCTGGAACGAGACACAAGCGGAACTGCATGCAGCTCTGAATACCGGGGGCTGCTCTAGGCCAAACGGGCGGATTGCGATAGAACTGTTATGTTGGAAGGAGAATGAAGAGACCAGGATTCTTCACACCTCTGGTCAACTCAAGGTCATCGACGGACCACTGTGACCTGCATAGCCTCTCTGGAAAAAATTTGTGAAGGCTAAGGATTGTTTATCAACACAGCTGAAATGCAATGGCGCAGCTGATTGTTGGCATTCATAGTGGGGGACTCTCTTCCTGGGCTCGGTCCGCCGCTGCGCCGACGTTGGTCTGACGTCGTGGAAGGTTTAGTTGCATCTTACATGATGGTGTCATTGCTTAGAGGATCCTATATCTGCCTGAGAAAATTCTTTACCTTTGCCCACTGCGTCAGCACTGGTCAATGTGCGTGTGTCCTATCTCAACAGCGCGGGGAACTTAACTTATGTTTATACTTCAGTTCGACTGTTAGACCAATTATGCAATAAAATATTTTCTTCCTTGGCTGGAAATTTTAGTAACACTTCACTTAAGTCAATGTTTTAGTCATTTATAAACACATTCATAAGGCATTTATAATTTGTAAGCATGATAAACAGGGCTATAAATATTTATAAAAAGGCAAAACACATAATGAAGGCATCTATGGTGCCTTATAGAGGACACCTTCATAAGGCAGTCATAATGCTTAAAATCATGGCTATAATGTGTTATTCCTTTAGATAAGTATTTGTAGCCATTGTTATAATGCTTTATGAGTGCATTGTTATTTATTATGAATGTGTTTAGAAATTACTAAAAACATGGCCTTAAAGTGTTACCAAAATGTCTATCCCACCTCAGCTCTTAATCACTTCATGGGACTAATTGGATGTTTGCAGATCAGAGCCGTACCTCAGCGCTCCTTGATCCTCAGCGCCGTCCACAGCTGTTAATCATTCCTTCTCAGTGAGATCTCCGCACGTTAATACGAATCAGGCGAGACTAACGGCAGAGAGGTCAAGGTTCCTTCAGGGGCTGGGTCACGTGTCTGAGTATCAGCTGGGGTCTCACCTGGCAGGGACACGTCTGGCCCCATGTGGCCATTTTAGGGCATCTAAGGAGCTTTTTGGTCCTGAATCCTTGGAGAGTAGAGGTACATCATCCCACAGCGTGTCTGAAGCCGCGTGTTTTTTCACATGCTGAACGAGGATTGAAGATGAGAAAACATAGACCCAAGCTGTTGTCCACCATCTAATGGCTGGAACAGGTCATTGTTGGTTTGTTCCCGTTCATCCTTCCGCCCTGCACTCCTGCACACGCCCAGACTCTATTGGGCAGTTTGGAGATGCTGATCCCCTTAACCGTGTGTTCATGGACTGCGGGATGTGAAGAGGACACCCAAACTTTCCGTGCACGGAACGGCATCTGTGCACTGACACTGTAATGTAACTGGACAAGCCACTGATTGACGAAGGAATGTTTAATTTGTAACTGCTGCGAATAATGTGAACTTAGTATAAAGTTAACAATAGTATTCAAGAGAATTCTATGGTGCATTTTTCTATGAAACCTGCACCATGCTTCCTGAATATAAATGCAAAATTACAAAGTAGTACATAGTCCACTAATGACGGGGTTTACATACATGATCTCATATGCATTTGTGCATTGAGACCCACTGACACCAGGTACCCATCTCCTGCACCAGGAGGTCCCCAGGAACCATGAAGCTGCAGCTGCCCAACCCAGGTCTGGAGGAGCGGATCCCGTCCCACCAGGAGCTGGAGAA
>JAABNY020000046.1:3208045-3223537 GCA_015164015.2 Brevimyrus niger | reverse complement strand
GGGCCTATCTGACTTAGTTGTTGCCGCTTTCCTGACAGGTTTAACAAAGACATTGAGTTCATGATTGGACACAAGCCAAACATCTTCTGGCAGGTGACATGGCGGCTCGTAAGTCCCCTCATCGTGCTGGTGATTTTCCTGTTCTACCTCATCACCAAGCTCAGTGTGGAGTTCACCTACATTGCCTGGGATCCGGCCTCAGTACGTATGATACTTAGGAAAATACACACCGTCCCCTGGGTTACAATATTTATGGAAATGCGTACTTACGAACGGATTGCTATAAATTTGGGTTAAATACTATGATTGGTATCTTGTATATATGAATTAATTACTATTATCATTATTATTAAGGCCTGTATTATTATTTTCCTGACTTACCTACAAATTCGACTTAAAGACGACGGATCTTGTTCGTAACCTGTGAACTGTCTGCCGTCAGTTTCGCTGTCAGATTGGGCGAGGCGACGATTCATATGGAATTAGTTAATAATCTGTAATATCGACTAAATACATTGCTGTATGCTTTTATTCACAGGAAAAATTCCCCGCCATGCTAAAGCGGACTTACCCTCACTGGGTCCACCTTGTAATACTCATCTTGGCCGGCGTACCAAGCCTTACGGTGCCATTTGTTGCGACCGTTAAACTTCTGTGGAACTGCGTGAAAAGGAAAGATGTTGACCAGAGAGCTGATATCGTGTCTCTCACAAAGTCAGAAAAAGACACTAACGTCTGAAAATGACCACCCATTTCACTCGACAGCAGTTCTAGAACGTTTTATCATAAATCACCCAGAGTTCATACTTATAAACTGGACAGGTGCAATATCATTTATCAGTATCAACATCTAGGCAGTTAATTATTTGGAGTGTTAGTGGAATAAATATTTTAATTGTATCGACCCAGCAGGCGCTTTGTGTTGTGAACATGTTGTTACAACGCTGTCTCACAGCATTGATTAACCGTTATCAAAGTGTTGGTTTTGAAAGATGAAATAACATAATTTTTCCATATTGGTTCAATGTTGCTTCAACATCATTTTTCTATGTTGCTCCAACATTTTTTTTTATTTATTTTGCTCAAACTCTGTTTTCTGTGTATTTAAAGTATTTAACATCACAGCATTGCTGCATGGGCATACAAATTTGATAACGTCCAAACCCCTATAAACATATCATGTGAGGGAGGGGGGGGGGAACACTCATTAGTAATAACTAATGTTCTTTTAATAAACATTTGTGACTCAAAATTGTTTATACAAAAAAATACAATTATTGTTTAGAGTAACTAATTTGAACAGTGAAACGGTTAAAACAGTAAATGATGTAAACTTTGTTGTCCTAAACAGCCAACATGAACAAGAATTAAGATATAATTCAACATATGCTGTAACAAAGACGTTTGTGTTTTTCCTAACTGATCTGACACGACATCTTCCACTTCTTTCTCGGATTCTTTGGATGCCTTGTGGATGGCCTCCGAAGTCCATACAAAATTATTGCAGAAATCCATGACTTCTTCAAAGCAGACAAACACATGTACAATTTTAAGTGTCTCCCCTCAAAATGATTAAGTTGTCTGATTCTGAAAGACGCTGACACAAAGATCTAAAGTTATACAGTATCTGCAGGTTTTTTATAAATTGACAACATGAATTGAACATTCTATGTAGTAAGACCATTATATTCACTTGCATTAATGTGGTGAGTCCTTATGCGTTCTACAGTTTTATGATACATTAAAACATACATTAACTGAAGTGCAGTCAACGTGTTTATATGAAAATTAAAATTAAATTAGTATTAGTCCGACTCCAGCCGTTTTTTTAAAACATATGTAAACATATGTTTGCTGCCAAATGCATGTTACCAATATGTACTTAAAATTTTCTTTATTATTTAAAAAAAAATCTTTTTTCCATATCACCCAGTCATGCTTGTTGCTTTAGTCAAATTGACAAATATTTATTACATCACGTATTTATTACAATAAACCAATTAAAACTTTTTAATTAAAACATCATAATATGACAATATATTAAACATAGCTTTAGTTTCATAAATCGTAAAGAAAAATACAGAGCAAACTCCCTTCAGTTGTTAATTCCGCAAATGATAACGTGTGTATTTTATAATGTTTGCATAAATTGATGTGGGATTTAGAGGCATTTCACAGATCTGTCCATTGGGTGTCGCTGTAAAGTAATTCCTTGTTTATACCCTCGCCCGTTTGCTTGGATCCAAGAGGTTATTTGCTTTCGGCGTCGGGGCCGCAGTAACAGGCTAAAGCTAGTATAGCGAAACATATACTAGCTGTGTCGACGGCTGCGCTTGGCTGTATTCAAGCTCTTATAACATTGCACAAGCATCATGCCTGCGTGCACATCAAGCTTGCAAATGTGCTCGAGGTAAAAGCAATATAAATATCTATTATTCATCAGATGTGGTAAACTATATATAAACTACCGCCGATAATAGCAAAGACATGCGAGTGTATATTTCCAGTTACCTGGAACTTTTTTCCGACATTGCCGCCGCCAAACACACACACAGGCACACTCACCCGACTTAAACTTCAATTATATAAAATCTATACGTATGTATGTATGTATATATATTTTACACACACACATATAAATGTCATTTGGTACTTTGATATGTTTACGTTATCGTGTTCACATTATTTGTAATCCTTTTAATGGTTGTTAGCCATATATGAGCTGGTCTGCTCCAATGTCAACCCCCCCCCCCATTTGTTTTTTCCCTCACCAGTGCCCCCCAGCAACTTCTTCGCACTCCCCAGTTTGAATACCTCTGCCTATGACTATAATGGCAGTGCCCAGGCAGAGGGCTGCTGCTGTACACTCCTGAACACACCCAGCACTCAAATTAACAGGAAACCCTCACATGCCAGGGTCATTCTCCTCCTGCTTTCAGCTTTCCCAAAAAAAAAAAAAAAAACCTTATATAGCTCCAGTGACACATTTTTCAGGACAATCTGCACGTGTCTACGAGAAGCTAAGCTCACAGTGCAGCCTGCAAGCATTTTAAACACAGGGATGAGTAAAAGCACGAGCCCCACCGACGAGCGACCCAAGTGGGACAACAAAGTTCAGTACCTGCTTACTTGCATCGGATTCGCTGTGGGTCTGGGCAACGTCTGGCGCTTCCCCTACCTGTGCCAGATCTATGGAGGAGGTAAGACCCTCTTCAAAATACCATAATACGTAGTATAATGTGGCAACTAAAATCAATGTCTATACTCTCCAACATGACATGATGTATTAATCAGGTATGGTGCTTGAAGAACAATAGAAATTATTATTAGAGCAATACTAAACTGGGTCGATTCAACTCCATAAAAACGTTAGTTTTCTTAGACTTTAGATTTCTTGGCTTATTTTATAAAAATGGTTTTCTTGGAAAGTTGGACATTTTCCACTTTTAACCATGGATCTGGTAGATTTTCAATGAAAGCTTCCCTTCCACTTGGTGTCTGAGCAAGCTACGTTGCAGCGAGGTTAGCAAGGAAGCCCTACGTTATTGCATTACTTTTGGCTCTCTGCAGTGTGTGGTGGAGAACGTCAGATGATCACCAGCTTACCTTCTGAGGTAGCTTGGCATGCTGCTGACGTTGTCTGTCCACACCTGGACCTGCTATCCAGACATGTTACCGCACTCATCACCACGGTTGGGAGCTTAGAGAACATAAATGTTTCTCGGCATAAGGAGGGATTTTTACAATGTCTCACTGAAGACTAAATATACACAGATAAAATAGCTAAGGACTGGCCTAGTCCTTAAAACACCAGCGTTGTTTCTCTGAGTAATGGCTAAATAAACGCAAGGACTAGCACTGAAAGACCGAAACGAGAGCTACCTGGTTCTCACAGTGGTGTGGAAGGGGTTAGAATGACCTCCAAAATTCAGGGGCCCCGGCGTTTCGCAGGGCCCCCAAAATCAGCTGAAGGGAAGCCCCCACCATAACACTCTATCTAGCATGGGATCCGTATTTCAGATTGAAAAGTACCAACCCAAATAGGGGGCCAAGAATTTCTCGCTATTCCTCTGCATGTAACAATATATAAATGCATGCAAACTTGTTTGTAAATGTGTGTGTAACTGAGCAGGGGCCTTCCTGATCCCCTACCTGATCGCACTGGTGTTCGAGGGACTCCCCCTGTTGTACCTCGAGCTGGCCATCGGGCAAAAGCTGAGGTCAGGAAGCATCGGAGTGTGGAATTCAATATCACCCTACTTGGGTGGAGTTGGTACGTTCCGTCCGTCTATTTAGTTTCTCGACAGTGTTTGTATTAGAAATCTGTGTAGATTGTTCATTTTTTGAAGGTGATGAATGTCACGACAGCATAGTTTGGAGCATGATGGATAATTACTCTTCTTTAAAAGGTGCAATATCAAAATCATAAAAAGGGCATGTAACCATGTAACTGCATATACTATTGTGTTTGTTCTTCTTAGCTACTGTGTAGTGAAACTTGCTCTTGCTGGCTACTCATGTGTCGGACTGAGGGATCTTTGGACTCTCTTTGTGATTCTTCCGGATTGTGTAGGTGTTGCATCCCTGGTCGTGTCCTTTCTGGTGGGCCTCTTCTATAACACCATTCTGGCATGGGTCCTCTGGTACCTCTTCAACTCTTTTCAGGAGCCCCTACCTTGGAAGTACTGCCCTCTCAAATCAGACCTAACAGGTACCGAACCAAACAAGCTGAGTAGACACACTCTGCGAGGGATTTATCCGTAAAGTGGTTCTGAAGGCAAAAGTGACCCCTACCCAGTACTAGCTAAGCACACCTAATAAAGCAGCCACTGAATGTATGGTAACACGTTCTATGAATGCTGTGTGTATAAGAATCTATGAACACATTCAGTACACATTATAATGCATTTATAAAGCATTATAAACATGGCTATAAATATTTATACAAAGGCATAAAACATTATAGCCATGATTATTATGCATTATGACTGCCTTATGAAGCTCTCATCTATAATCTACTATTAATTCCTTTATAATGCAGAATAAGGCATCCTTGGTTGTTAAATTATTTTCAGTATTCAGTACAATGGGTTGAGTGCGTTGTGAAATATTATTTTGAGTGAATGTAACAACGGGCGTGATGTTGCAGGCTACGTGGAAGAATGCGTGGAAAGCACGCCCGTCAACTATTTCTGGTACCGCGAGACACTAAATATAACCGCCAACATCGAAGTGAACGGCTCGCTGCAGTGGCAGATGGTGCTGTGCCTGGCCAGCGCCTGGTGCATCGTGTACCTGTGCTTCATAAGAGGCATCGAGACCATCGGAAAGGTGGGGGACGCGAGATCAGCCACACGAGCTAATGGCAGCGTGGTGTTGGCGACACGCCGAACCTAGACGGGCTTGCGCTTGCTGTCCCTGCAGGCGGTGTACGTCACGGCCACGTTCCCATACCTGGTCCTCACCATCTTCCTGGTCCAAGCCCTCACCCTCCCAGGCGCCACCGTCGGACTCCGTTACCTCTTCACCCCCGACGTGAGTCGCGGCTTCTCGTCGGAAGATGCCGCTCGCGTTCGTCCGTCCGTCCGGCTTCGCGGCGATCTCGGGAAGCACGAGGGCGTGAGGAAGCCATGCGCTCTGGGCAGCGAATCAGTCCATCTCAGGGCGCACACTGCTGACAATCTTGGGGCAGCGCCCGTCAACCCGCTCGCCGGCATAGGCGACACCTGGGGCATCATCTCCTGCTGGGGTGCCAACTTAGCAAGCCAATTTGACATTGCCTAGGATGGGTGAACTAACTAACTGCAGTTCTGTAGGAGTTCGCAGAGATACTCTGCACTGCCTCCGAAGAACATACAGTACAAACTCCAGACACACACACAGCCTGGGGTAGAAATTGAGATCATGGGCCTGGAGCTGTAACCAGCGGCAATTGTCTGGAGCCCCCAAGCTGGGAAGGGGCCCCTGAAGGTGCCCAATTGCATAGTACAGCAACGATAAATCAGCTTTATTTGTGTATTCTGCCTTTCACAGTGCAGGGAAAATAATGGAATTGTGTTTATTAAATTCCCTTTGCTGATATTATAATTTTTTTCATGGTAAAATAATGGCCGTAGACGTTACGATGTTGGGCGGAGCGTGTTGGGGGGGGGGGGGCAGTGTCCCTAGAATCACCTCTGGTTGTGAGATCAAGTGTTGCCTGGTATTTAAGTAGGCTGTGGGATGACAGGGTGGGAACAGGCCCTGGTCATGTGACCTGTGTGTCATGTGACCTGTGTGTCATGTGACCTGTGTGTCATGTGACCTGTGTGGTATGTTTTTCAGTGGGAGACGCTGAAGAACCCTAAAGTGTGGCTCGATGCAGCCACGCAGATCTTCTTCTCGCTGTCCTTAGCTTTCGGGGGACTCATCTCGTTCTCCAGCTACAATCCTCCCAAGTGAGTCGCGCGTCGTGCCGCGTCGAACTCGACCAGCGTCGCCGTTCACGCTCAGGGGAGGGGGGCTTAAACGAGTCCGTCTTTCAGGAACAACTGCGAGCGAGACGCCCTGCTGGTGGGCTGCATCAACAGCGCCACGTCTCTCTACGCCTCCATCCCCATCTTCTCCATCCTGGGATTTAAGGCGTATTCGAACTTCAACTCCTGCCAGCAGAAGTGGGTCACGGCGATTTTGCAGACAGGGCAGGATGTTGATGTTCGCCGCTGAAGGCAATGGGGTATCAGCGAAACACTATTAATTATTATTTGCCATTCATTAGAAATATCCTGGCTCTGACTAATGAATTTGACATCGGAGACACGAATATAACCCTTGAAAACTATGACAAGTGGTTGGAATACCTGAACTCAACAAATCCTGACCGAGTCTTAAGCCTGAACCTGAAGCACTGTGATATTCAGACCTTCCTTGACCAGGTACTCCTATTCTATAAATATTGCAATAACTTTCTTTTAAACAGTAGCTATTGGTAATGGTGTCACCTCAGTTTCAGAATTACTTGATGAACAAATGTACGCGTGAACCAATTTTCGAAATTTCCCAAACGTCTTTCTTTAAGCACTGGTATATGTTGTCTTTTCTGGAACCAGAGCGCTTCAGGAACTGGCCTGGCTTTCATCGTCTTTACCGAGGCCGTGATTGAGATGCCAGCCTCTCAGGTGTGGGCCGTGCTCTTCTTCATCATGCTCTTCAGCCTTGGACTTTCCTCCATGTTTGGCAACCTGGAAGGGGTCCTCGCACCCCTGCAGGACCTCCACATGGTGCCCAAGTGGATCCCCAAGGAAGTTCTCACAGGTCATCTGATAGCAACCATCAGAGGCGGATACTGCAGCTCAGGTCCAGAAAGTAAAAATGCAAAAATCAAGACCGACCAGTTAAGGATAGGGAATCACTGTCACAGAGGACATCACGGTCTGGATTTTTACTTTCTGGACCTGAACTATCTACCTCTGGTAATCCAGTAGTCTTCTAATGTGCCACAGAATTTTAATGTTAATCCAGAAATACACTGATAAACTCAGGCAAGATGATTCAGGCAGCTCAGATCAGACACAGGATTTTTTTTGTGTGTGTAGTTTGATTCAAGGTTTTCAAAATTAATTTGCCAATGGATCAATTGTTTATTTTTCAAAGACTTTTTTTTTTGTCTCGTCTTGAAGTTCGGCCGGACGTGTGATTTCTTAAATACTGTTTCCTTCTTCTTCATTCTGTTAGGATTGATATGTCTGGTCTCTTTTGCGATCGGCCTGATTTTCACAATGGGCTCAGGTAACTACTGGCTGGAGATCTTCAACAGCTACGTGGGCTCCCTGCCCCTGCTGGTCGTAGCCTTTTTTGAGATCGTCGCCGTGGTTTACGTCTACGGCATGAAGAGGTGCCTTCCTCGCCGCCCCCCTCACGCCACAGCATTGTCAGTGTCACGTCATTTTCAGATCGCTGCACATTCACCGCTTCATTTCGTGACCCCCTTCCTTCCAATATCACGGCGCCAATCCGCAATGGCGTAATTACGAAATGACGGTACTGGTCAACGTGGAGGCCGACGCCTGGCGAGACTCGTGTCGCCTGGATGTCGTTGCAGGTTCAGAGAGGACATTACAGAGATGACCGGCAAGAAGCCCAACTTCTTTTGGCAGACGTGTTGGATGGTGATCAGCCCACTCATGCTGCTGGTCGTGTTTGTGGCTTACGTGGCGATCGAGGCTTCCAGAGTGCCAGAGTACCCGGCGTGGAACCCCGATTACGTACGTTCTGATACCGTCTTCATTTAGAACCACACGTCTATGCATGTGCACTAAGCAAATATGTAAAACCATTCATATACATAAAACCATCAAAAAAGCCAACAGCAGTCAGAAGCTACATACATTATGCTCAGCTAAACCCAGCTTATACACTGTAATACGGTGTCTTCCATTCTGGTCTTCAGGGAACCACAGACGGTCCATGTTTTTCCTCTGACGTTTTTACCATGGGAGCAAAAATGTGGGCTATCTGGCAGGGAGCTGAGAGGGAGCAAAAACATGGAGCAACTGTGGGTCCCTGAAGACTGGATTGGGAATCAGTGCTGTAATAATCCTGTACTATTGACACATCTATTGCACATCAAGCCCAGACTGTAAATGAACACTTACATATCAGTATAAACTAAGTTTTGCACAAAAGACGTAAGTCATACCGTATCATGAACAGAAACTGCACCTAGTCATCAGAGTGGGAAATTGAAAATGGCGGATTGACTCACCGGACCACAGAAAGCGGTTGAATTTAACGTCTATTAGGCTCCAAGTGCAAGGAATCCGTGACTAACAGCCAACGTTTGCAGGTGGACTTCCCCCGAACGGAAGACCAGCCCTACCCCGACTGGGTTTTCGCCGTTTGCGTGCTGCTGTCCGCTCTGCCGTGCGGCTTCATCCCCATCGTTACCGTCTACAAGCTTTTCATGCGCCGTCGCAGCGGTAGCGGCGCGCCATATTTAAACCCGTATGAGAACGGCAACCAGACGGACACAGTTCTTGTTTCAAGTATTTATCAAATCAACGCTCAGCAGAAGATGTGAAATTATCCTGGAGTATGGAGTTTATCCGAAGGGTTTGAAAGAAACCCAAAAGGATTTCAGACAAACCTAAACCATTTCTCTTGAAATAATATAGACGAGCTGTTGTATTTATAAGGCTTATCTGTATTTGTTTAAATATAATTTTTCTAGCTTCCAGCTAAATGTGGGCATTGCGTCTGGATTCAGTTATGGTATAAATATGTGAGCACATTACAGAATGAACGTTAAACACAAAGCAGAGCGACTGCCAAGTGAAGATGAAACACGTTTAACAATAAAAGAATAAAAAAATCTGTCCATCCGGAGTCCATAATAAAATGTGACGGCAAAACAGTCTGAGTAAGAGAGCATTTGTGTAAAAACAAAACAAAAACAGGATTTACAAGCGTAGAATCTGATCTCATAAACGTGCCGTCTTCCACGGGTGAAGACCTACAGCGAGACGGCAGCCAGGAAGGCAAATCACCACACCTCAGGCACTCTGATTGCTGCTGTGGACACCAGCGTCTCCTGGCAACCAGTCCGACTGAATGACGCCTGCCGCCAACCGTAGAGCGTACTGAAGAGGCGAATGGACCACGTAGAGTGAAAGGGCACAATAATGCCAATTTGGAAAAACCGTCAATCACAGAACCGGGGGGGGGGGCTGGGCGATAATCGCCGTGTAATGCGAGCATCAATTCAGAGTTTGCTTTCTCATCTTACATGGTTTACAAACTTGAGATGGATTTTGCAGTTTAAGAGTTTATTTAGGGATTTATGAAACATTTTCACAAGAATATGTGCAGGATATCATACAGAGCAGTTAAAACATGTGGACATCGTTCAGGCCTCAGGAAAATCGCTTAGACATAGATGCACCGGAAGTCCTCGGGGGTTTCAGGGGTCGACGCTCGCCGGACAAGGGCCAGCCGCACCGGCCCCAGCTTCCGAATCAGACGCCTCTTACCTGGTAGGACATGGACAAAAAAATCAGGAAAGGTGACAGGGAACCACAGCATTACAGGTATTACTATACAAAGGTCATCTGTAGGTCATTCGCAACTGAGCAATCAGGAGACTCTGTGCTTGTACCCCAAGTTTGGCTGTCATCAGTATAAGCAGAGCAAAAGGGCCAAGTGACCAAACACATTCCAGTGAACTAATGCCTGTACCAATAAGGCTTACGAAAAGGGGCAGGGCTTACTGAGTGCTGTCAATCATTCCCTGGTGGAGTAGCAGTATCGGAGCCGAGAGAACGGACACCAGTACATACGTGTGCGCAGCCGTGGAAGGAGGCACCCGTAGAGGCTTCTGTGACGCGAGAGGATGGTGAGGAAGGAGATGCAGAACATCAGCTCCACAGCCTCAAACTGCAGGCGGCCTCCCATGTTCCTGAAGCCCAGGCGGTCTCCTGAGAGAGGCGGAGACGCACCGCTTCATGAAACCACCCTGCCGGCGCAGGCCTACGTCACGTACCGGCGTCGGGGGGGGGGGGGGGACTCGCCCTGGTTGTTTTTCCTGATCAGCAGGTTGCAGAGCTTCGCCATGTCCCAGACCATGGCTTCGAAGAAGCCTGGGTTGTTCTCGACCTTCTGGCCGAAGGGCAGGTTCTGCACGCAGGCATGGAATCTGCAATAAAGGAGGACGACTTCCAAGGGTGGAGAAGATCGCAGATGGTGATGGTACATGGAGCAAGGCGAGCGCTACAGCCGCTCCAACCGGCCTCCGACGCAGATACCTAGTGAGCGAGATGACGTGCGGCGCCCAGCCTGCCCTATTTACCCGTGAAACACCATGCAAAGTGACTTCCTATCAAATTAACGGACTAAGCAGTTCGCCAGCAAACCCGGTTGCCCTCAAAGACAGGAACTCCCCATCCCTGTTGTCTAAAAGCCACACTACGTGTATTCAGTGTTTAAATTTCACGAGGGCCTCTTGACAGCAGATTTTTGTGTGGCGGCCAGGCTGAATGATGGGTAACGGGAAGGGGGTGTGGCCACACCTATGAACCTCCACCATCCCACTGCCATCAGAATGATTAACCTCTAAGGTCCGGCCTGTGCGATAATGAGACACGTTAAACATCAACCGCCGTTTAAATGGCGTTAGGAATTCAGGCTGCATTCTAGGTACGAGGGACTGAAGTCCATTTATTACAGCATATATGATGACTACACGTAACAAGGGTTGGGATTTGTCTTTTTAAAGAGATAATTCCACCTCTTCCTTATAAGACTCAACAGGTGTTTGGGTCAATGAGTTTTGTTCTGCAATACCTGTAAAATACGATGGATGATTTAAAGGTTATTCTACAAGGCAGGTTCGGGTTTGGGTGTAGTACCTATGTGCCTGAAGCAGCACGATCTTGTAGATGTTCAGGTAGACGGCCTGCAGAGAGTTCATCTGCGTGAAGACGAAACAATGTTCACATCATACCACTGAGGACACGAGAGCCTAGACAACACCGGCGAACTGGTGATCCTAGGAGCAGGGATTCATAGCCAGAAGGTGCATTACATTTATACATTTAGCAGATGCTTCTGTACAAGAAGAGAAAGCTTTGAGTGAGAGATCAGGGTCAGACGGAGAAGCTGGGCTTAGGAGCCTTACAGGCCTAATAATTATGTGCCAGGAATGGGACTTGAACCTACAGCCTTAATGACAAAAGCACAGATTGCGAGCCCACTGCCCCCTGGTTCAAATGTAAAATAATTCAAATATTATGAGAAGCTCTACTAATGTACCCTTAAGCAAGGTACTTAACTGCTCTAGTAACTTATCAAACTCTACAAACTGGTTTAACAAGGAATGCGTCGCCTGACGGAGATGACCGATCAGGTCCAAACGTCCCTGACGTGACAAAGGCCTGGTTCTCACCTTCAGGTCCAGGAAGATGGGGAGGCACTTGAGCTTCAAGATGGACAGCAGCTTTCTCTTCATGTGTTGTCCGGGGAAGGGCGAGGAGCCAAGGGTCAGGCTGCTCCGTAAGGAAAGGCCGGCATAACTGACCGGGTGGGTGTGGGGGGGGCAGGGGGCCACAGTTAGAGTCTACAGACACATATGAGTCCTGACTTGGAATATCAGCAATGGGACTAACCCACCAGGACAGATCATTAGCGCACATCATTGTAGCATGTGAACAGCTGGTTCTATCAGGAACACAGCGAACGAAAGGTTTTATGAGATTTGGGTCTTTAACATTTAAACGCATCATAACGTCTTCCCCATAAAACCCTTCACACGGCTCCTTCAACCACGACTTGTCATGACAGCATCTTCTTGTGATGCAGGATGGCAATAAAACGTAGCAACAAAACTTTATCGTGGCTGTTCCGCGAGGGCGAAACTACTACAGATGGTTTATTGCAGCTATTTCATGAGGGTTAAACCAGAATATGTGGGAAAAAATGTGTCACACATTACAACACAGATAAATTATTTACAGGTAATATGCATAACGAACACGAACATGTTGCCAGCATTCGAAATAGTATAGAATCTCAGCGGTTTAGAAAAATCGATTTTCATTCAGTTATTTGTATTTGTTAAAGTGACATTTCTGGGCATCAGTGATAAGATGGAGGCCCTTTGTCTATAGTCGGAACATCTGTGAAAATCGGAACATCTGCAGTGTTTCACTCAGAGCGAGTTACGCTAAAGCACAGCATCAAGGGGAATGACAATCTTCGTGCTAACGAATCTTAGCAAACATCTATTTTGAAATAATTATATTTTATTTTATTTTACCAGTGCTGCACGATAACTCATCGCGATGTACTAGTGATTACATGGTGCATGCACGATAATCACCAGGGCTCCGGATGACGAATGAAACATCTGATTGAACGCCAGCTTTTCGGTAAATATACGAATAAACTGCAATTCACCGCTACTTCGGCGCGTACCGTGCCGTCGCAAGTGGCGAGCTCCGCTAACCTAAAGTAATGAACATAGGGAAACACAGAATTTATGGGCATCACAATACGCATCCCATTAATGTTTTGGGCGCCCTGCTAATCTACTTACCAAATTGTGGGCATGAATAAATGTCCATAAAGTATCGAACAGCGGGCGTCCCTTTCGCTCGTCATCTAACGCCCTGGTGATTATCGCACCATATAATCACGAGCACATCGAGAGGTGAATTCGTGCAGCCTTTTTATTCAGTGTTTATTTTATTCAGTGTAATCACCTAGGGCAGGGTTCTTCAAATCTGGACCTCGATTCCAAATCCAGGCCTTGTTTTCAGTTCTCCCAGGGAGTTAGTTTGATAATTACTGATTCTGATTGGTCAGAGGCTTCTCACCTGACTCACAGGTAAAGGGAAGGCTGGAAAACCAGCAGTGCTCGGACCTTGAGGACCGTGATCTGAATAATAGGGACCTAGCGGTTTAAAAAGCACCTCTTTAGGTGCTTGTGGCCCAATTGCTTAGTGCCATGAACTCATTCTGAGGAGCTACCAGTGGTGTTTGTCACGTCCAACCCGCATCCTCACCTGGAGTAGTCATTATAGACATCCAAGTTATCAGTGTCCAGAAGAAGCCCGCACCATGGGAACAAGCACTGGAAGGGCAGCTGTCGGACGCTGGGAACGCCCTCCATGTCATCCACGGGGAAGTTCACAGCGACCTTCGCGGGATTCGCAAAGCACCCGTACTCCGGGACGCCCGCCAGCAGGGATCTGTTACGTCAGAGGTGTCGGAATGATACTGCACCGTTTATCACCAAAATGCCTGTATAGTTTCATGACAAAAACAACCCTTGAAGATCATGGACCCACTTGAGGAACATCTGGGCCTTGTCGAACTCGGGTGTGATGAGCAGGAAGTCGTCGACCAGCCTCAGCAGACACCTAGCAGCGTGAAGACCAGAGACATGAAGCACGGGCCTAGGGCAGCGCTAGGTCAGTCTGCCCTGGACCCGCACGAAGAGGAGAACCAACCACACGGCTTCTGACAGAACCTGCATGTACTAAAGGCCAAAAGTCTGCAAGCGCAGATAAACAGAAACTGCAGCATAAACAATAAGACATGACATCATCTTTGTAAAGAAGGCATCCCCAGTAGGCGTAACCTCAAGAGTTTCTAGAGTGAGAAACATACTTTTAAATTCTATCAGTTGCCACAGTGCTACCTGTTGGCCAAAGTTAGTTCTGCAGGGTAATGATTTGAATTTAAGGTCGCATTAAAATTTGCCTACTGACACAGTACATACTGAATTTCCTGAAGTCTAATGTTTGACCGTTAATGTAGTACAAACTATATGCACAATATTCAGGAGAGCAGTATGCATGCACAAGGACGTAACGAGGTCCGGCGTAACGATCTTTCATATTACCTCCCCCGGATGTTTACTAATGACATAGCCTGACCCACACTAGATTCAAAAACTGTTAAAAAAAAAACCATCAACGAAAAAAAAAATTCATATTCAGGTCAACTTATGCAACGGTACGGTTTGTACAGAAATGACACTTCAACCATCTTGACACAAACTTCTGAGCAAGAAACCACCAGTGGCCTTGTGGGATAGCACGCCCTCCATCATTTTAAACTTAGGAATTCCAGAGAATGTAGTACGTCATCCAGGTACTCCTACTGAGGACTCCTACATCCCGCTCACTACTACACAGTAAAGTACGACATTTCAGATGTACCCCAAGGTCTGGTAGGAACGAACAGGCGAAGTCACGCGACATGCAGCAAAGCCTTACCCTCCTCCGTCCGTAACGTCTCCAAACAGGGAGTTCTCCATGTGTCCGTAACAGAGGCAGCAGAGCAAGGCCGACACCACTGAACCCTGTGGAATCCCACGGCACTGCCGGAACATTCTAGAAACGTTAAAAGCGATGAATGTGGAGAACCGCCACGGCAACCGGCACCTGCAGCGCGCAGGAAGGTGACATTCCACAAAATGGACTTACTTCTTTCCGCACTGAATGACGTAGTTAGCCAACATCTGCTTGAAGAATTCAAAGACATCTTTACCATATGTGTCGAGTGAGTATCGCTGGGAAAAAAAAATACATTTGAACTGTAAGAACTTCTGTACCTCTTAAAAATATATTTCTAGAAAGTTCTAGCAAGTATCCGGAGGTAAGCTGCTTAGTTTTCTGTGCCACAGCTTAACATTAAACCTTCAAACTCTTCAAACAAGAATGGATTCCGTCTGCGTGTTCAATTAATTTGGGAGATATTAAGATATTCAGATGAATAGTACGAATGAAATACACTGAAAGTACGAAAATAACTTTAATGTAACCAAGGTGTTGTTGCCACAGCCACAGGCTGCGTATCCTGGAAGAGACCCCAGGCTCACAGAAAATTTGTATTAGTGGTTGATGATGGATGGATGGATGGATGGATGAATGGATGAATGGATGGATGGATGTTCCAACAGAACGGGGAAGGCCGTTTGGCATCATGTTTCCTCTCACCTGCTCTATAAGAATA
>JAABNY020000046.1:3184958-3197152 GCA_015164015.2 Brevimyrus niger | reverse complement strand
TTATTGGTCATTACTAACCAACCAGGAAATACACGATGGACACGCCCTCTTACTCACGACCAGTTTATTGGTCATTACTAACCAACCAGGAAATACTCGATGGACACGCCCTCTTACTCACGACCAGTTTATTGGTCATTAATAACCAACCAATCTCGATTCAGTGATCAGTCCCGTACCCATGCCGTTCTGTCCTCCCACTGCGTAAATTCTGTCGTTGACAAACACCAGGCCATGGTTCTTCCTCGGTTCCCTCATGGCACAGAGATCACGCCACCTGAAAAGGCAGCAAACCAAAGTTCGGACTGAACACGGGGCCACCCAGGTTTGAAGCGTGAACGACACAGCCGTCCCACAGCAAGATCCACACGGTTGGAGTCGACGACGTTAGCGTGGCCGCGAAGGGCCGAGAGGTCGGCGTCATGCCGAAAGGCCCGGGCCGACTCACTCCTCCGTGCCGGGGTCGTACACCTCGCAGTTGTTGAGCACCCTCCCGGACACATTGTTGCCCAGGCTCCCCCCGCACACGTAGACCAGCCCGTTGGCCTCCACCATGCCGTGGCTGCAACGTGGCATCAGCATGCTCGGCTTATTCTGCCAGCTCTCAGTGCGCGTGTCGTAGCACTCGAAGAGGCTGAGGGCGGAGTTCCCTGGGGAAGAGAGTCATGTGACCAGAAAGGCTGTGAAGTCTACACTCCAGAGAGTCAGAAAATACACACCCTGTGGTATATCACACCTCAAGAGTGCTCAAGCGTGCTCTTTATCTGATGGTGCAAAAAAAATAAAACATACTACACACTCCGGAATAGGAAGAGTGCCTTAGGGTCCGGCTTGTCCCGAGTGCGCAGGATTCGTACCCACTTCCGATCCCCCGGAGGTATAGATCTTCCCTTTGGATGCGCAGGCAGCCAGGCTGTCCCGGGGATTGGGGGGGCCCAGCTTGGAGTACCAGCTGTCCTTCACCACGTTGTAGCAGTCCATCCTCTTAATGGGGAAGAGCTGAGAACCGCCCAGGATGTAGACCACGTTGTCCCAGAAGACGGCGGCGGCGTCTCTCCTCTTCTCGAAGGGGCACCGGATGTCGGTCCAGCTGTACTCCTGCAAGCCCACGCAGACGTCCATCAGCATCAAGCATTTCACTCCAACTCTGGCCATCAACAGAACCACTGAGCAAACAGAGCCGATCTTTACAAAATAAATATCACGTCATCGATTGAATGTTGGATTGATTTGGAACCTTCAGAATGCCAGACTGAGTATGTGTTTAGGTTCGGAGCAAGGTCAGACAGCTGTCTTCTGTGTTGGTCCACAGGGCCTGAGGATCTTCGAGTTACTTTACTGTTGCCAAAGATCATCTACATCTGAGACTCTGGGTGAACCTAGAGTTCATCTTAGGAAAACTCCCTAAGTAACCTAGATGTGAGGGAGAGAAGAACCTAGCAGACCCCAAGCTCTTATGGGTTGGCTGCTGGTTCAGGGCTTGACCAGATCTGCTTGGGGGAAGCAGCACTCCTTACTTTGGGGTTGAAGTAGCGACAAGACTGTGGCTGCGAGCCGCCAAACAGGGCGATGCGATAGTCGTGCTTCTTGCGCCGAGGCCGGCTGCTCTCCCCAAGCTCCTCACGATCTTCTGGAGACAGGAGATGATAGCGCATCCCTCCTGATCTCCAAAAACGTCAGGTAGCACAGATTAACACAGGCATCAGGATCACGCTCAAGCTTATAATGCCCTACCGCCATTCTGTCAACGATGTTTTAATGAACCTTTTAATAGACCGACCCAAAAATCATTAAGCTGCTATGACAAAGCATGGACGACGTTCTCACACCAAGCCTGAATGTATCTATCGGAATAACGGGGAGTAATATAACAAGGGATCTCCCAGCATCCTGCGACACGTACCGATGACCATCTTCAGGCACTCCGGATTGTCCTGGATCAGGGGCTCAGCCTGCACCGTCTTGCTGAGGAAGTTCTTCGACACGAGAGGGAAGCGTACTTTGGACAGGATGTCTACGATGTGCTGCTGCCGGTTCGGCTCGTCGTATTTCAGCCACCGTACCGCCGCGTCGTATATCTGCACAAGCCCCCATTGTGACATTAAAGCAGATTTAGCGCGTACACGAATGAAAAAGTGGGTGGGCTCATCATCACTGATAATCATAGACTGGGTCAACTCGTTCGCTTCTGGTTATTTCATGGTCTCTCCTTTGGTTGAGCCAGTGACTGACACCCACCACAGCATTTAAAACCTCATTCTCCCTCATTATACTGTTTAGTTGTAAGGAAGGTGCTTCTACCTTCACACTCTAGGTCAACATTCAAATCATGGTCCTCAAGGTCTGAGTCCTGCTGATTCGCCAGCTTTCCTTTACCTGTGAGCCTGGTATGAAGACCCTATGGCCAATCAGAAATCAGTAATTATAAAACTGACTACCTGGGAGAGCTGAAAACGAGGCCTGTATTTGGACTCAATGTTCATAATTGAAGAAACCTTGGTCTAAGTCAATGCTTCCACAACCCAGTCCTTGGGGACCCATAGACAGTCCATGTTTTCACTCCCTCCCAGCTCCCTGTAGCAAAAATGTGGACTCACTTCAAAATGTGTGAATCCAGGGGATCCACCACAGACATTCTTGGAAAGAACACTCTGCCAGAAGAGAGGTTCCACACTCACTTGCTCCACTGAAGTACGCAGCCATACAAAAAGGGGCCAATCGGCCAACAAACGCGCGAAGGACTCTCACCTGGTCCTCGGCGCGGACGGTCAGCGTGTCCTGGTGCAGGAGGTGAGTGACCCTCTTGACGTCCAGCTGCAGGAACTCGTCCATCTTGTAGACCTCCGTGAAGTGCTGGTGGATGAAGTCATCGGCTGCCACCTTCAGATCGGGGCAGTCCAGGCACTCGGCGAGAACGCTGATGCCTGCAGGAATAACCGCCGCTCGGTGACCTACATAGCGAACCCCCCGGCTGCAGATAAACGCAGAGCATTTTCAGCATTGTTGCTGAAGTCAACTGCATTTTATTGTCATACCACCTACATACAAGTACAAAGAGGCAGGAAATAATGCCCCCCCCCCCTTCACCCCAGCATCACATACAACAACAATAGAGGAGGGTTTTTACAGTGCAAAGCAAGGGGGGGGGGGGGGTTGGACACAAGAATCTATATACCTAAACCCAGACATGGATAGTTCCGGTCCAGGAAGTACAAATCCAGGTCAAGATTTTATTTCAACCAACCAGTTCAGCATAAAGAGTCACAGTCACAGAGCGCTCAACTGGTTGGTTAAAACCAAACCTGGATCTGGATTTTTGTACTTTCTGGACTTGAACTAACCACCTCTGCCCGAACCCTTTAAACACTATAAGAAATGCACAACTTTCACGCTGTATCAATTCCAAAAGAGACCCGGGTGCGAGAGGCTTTACCCAAGCAGTTAGACGCATCCACCTGCTCCCTCAGGAACTCCACACACATCTTCTTCACGGGCTCGATCTGGTACTGATTAGCGGCATCCAGCAAAGACTGGACGTTGTTACTGTTGACAGAGATCCTGAGAAACGGGGATATTTCACAGCATAACTGTCACCGCACAAATCCGATTGGACGTGCCAGTGAATTTTAAATACCGCATCTGTGGTTCGGCTACGTGGATTGGTTGAGTGTTCACTAATTTTGTTCTAAGCATTTGCAGACTCGAGGCCCGTTTAAATAGATTAATTCTGGGATTGGAACTAGAAAATCTGATCGTGGATCAGCATAGGAGCTTGCTGGTTTTAAAATGCTTACATGTCCAACTCTACCTCGTGACACTTTCAGAACCCATGGATTGAGAATCACTGACCTAAAACATGTTGGAATAACTGATGTAGAATTTTAAGCTGCATAAACCTACAGTCAAGTGAATGATTTGTGAGTTATTAAGCATAGTTGTAAGACATCCATTACTAATTACATTTTATTTATATAGCAGATGCTTTTATTCAGACCGACACACATTTTCTTAGAAAACGTAGGCTGAGCCAGTTCCTAGAGCAACTTGGGGATTAAGGGCCTTGAGATTAGAACTAACAACCTTCTGTTCACAAGCACGTGCTGAGCCACATACCACCCACCCCAATAAAATCCAACAAAAAAAGCATTAGACCCCTAATCTGGACTACAGCAGCAGTGCTTGACAGGACGTCCAGCCCCCTGTTATTGCTCCCCAAGGCTTTATCAAACTCTAACAGCTCCTAGCTGGTCCAGCCACATGCCCCAGTCTTACCGGGCTGTGTAGATGAACTCCACAAGGAGCTCGATGATTTCCGGCTCCACGTTCTTCAGCTGCACCTCATATGACGTGGACTCCAGCATGTTGGCTGTTTGCACACGGCAAACACGCACGCATCAGTAACTGCATGTGCAGATGTTTTAATAACATCCTTCAGCTTAGCCGTACAGTTTGGAAAGCCACTCACTGACAGACAGTTTCGATCAGTAGTCAAATGCACTGAGGACGTCCATAATTACTAACGCATTAACAGCAAATGAGGAGTTGAAACCTGTAATTTAAGCAACGGAAATTTTACATAATCGCAATGGTAATTTTGGGCATAAGAAAATGACGGTGTACGTGAGCTTGGGAAACTTACTGGTGAACATCAGGTTGAAGAAATGACTGGCAGCTGCAAGGACGACTCTGTGCACTGGGATGTGCTTCCCCTGGACAACGAGGATGACGTCGCAGAGGGTCCTCTGTACACCGCAAATTGCAATGAGGTTTAGCATGTAACCGGAGAGTACAAATAGTAGAGTAAGGTGCAATAGGCGCAAATTTAGGCGCACGTTGCAAAAGACAGTCAGTTGTAATAAGGCGACGCATATATATATATATATACACAGACACACACACACACTTTACACATACATATGTATGTGTACATATACACATGTGTGTATTCACGAACACATACATACACATTACACACACACACACACACACACATACATACATACATACACACATACACAGACACACTTGATCGTAAATCTACATGTACCGTGTAAGAACTGAAATTTAACTGCCCAAAGCCCCCTCTGAAACCAGCAGACATCAGACAACAAAGCTTCAGAAGAACACCCACTTGAAACCTCCGTTATGATTCTATGCAGTAAAACTGATGTCGCCAACTCACCTGTTTACGTAGGTTGTTCATCACGCCCATGATGCTGGAGAGCAGCCTGTACTCCTCCTTAACGGCGAATTTCTTCTCGCCCTTCTTCTTGGAGCCCGACGCCTTGTCAGTGGCCGGGGAAGCCATGGTTTCGGTCCCCGGCGAAAAAGCGACGTGGCTACGGCGACAGCGGGCTCTGATCCGAAGCCAGCAAAGAAATATTAAAAAGGCTGCGCCTTTGCGGACACTCGCAGTCCGTGCGGGGATGCGCTAAACAGCGCCGGGTGAGGATTACAAGCAATGCAGCCAGGGCATCTCCGTGGGCCAGCTACCCGGAGCGTTGTTCGCCTGGATTCGTTTCTATCCCGTGGATCTCCGCGGCTAAGGCTGCGCGAATAGGCACAGTGGCGCCACCTGCCGTCGGTGCAGGGTTAAGATGCACTCCCCGAAAAAATAACGCTTTGATCACCCCCAAGTGCATACTTGCAGTGGTGCATCACCGTATAAGAAATATGCAGTCAAATATAATTTAAGTCCATTCATCAAATGCAAAACAGTCGGCCTACTGTACAGCATTCGGCAGTAGATGCAGATATTGAAATGCGATCCCCTGAGTGATCCTTGCAGCAAAGTAATAAGTACAATTCAAAACAAAAAAAAAGATTAAAATAAGATCATAGAAAAGCAAGAAAGAAATATCAATCTGCAAAACGTGATAAGTGTTTTCAGTAATAACCTGATCAGCTGTAGACGTAGCCTAATGAGTGAAAGTACACATATACTTAATCACCAATTACAAAGATCAACGGGATATATAAGCATCGAAATGAAATTAAACGTTCCTGGTGACATCGATGTTCGAGTACAGTTTGACATTAAAAAGCGTTCAGACGCAGTTTGGGGGAATATGTGCTTTGAGGAAAAACATTGCAATAGTGGAAAGACCAGTTTAAAGAAAACGCGCCGTCGACGTGGTTAGGAAGAGTTAGGAAGAGACGCGGTAGAGTTGAAACAAGTGAAACAGGTAGAAAATGAAATGACCTGGTTATTGTTAATCCCATGACAGCGACGTCATGGGGGGAGTTGAACAGGATCTGATCCTCCTCCAAGCAGCGCTGCCACTGCTGATCCGACCAAAAAATAACATGACATTTGTGTTTTGCTGTTGCTGTCGCTTCTTAAAGTGGGAAAATACTTCGGAGGTATGTGTTTAGCGTCTGGGGTCGTGAAGGTCTTTTAAAAGTAACCCAAGATGACGGCACGTTAGAAAAAAATCATTTTTATTTGTTGAGCGCATGTCTCAGCATCGACATGTAAGGCACTTTCAGATAGATTTTATAATCTTGGTTTTTTTTTGAGGAGGAGGAGGGTGGTGGCGTTCTGATTCATAGTTAATGGGATTTATGTTTTGTGCGGTAAGTAAGAGTGGGTTTTCCAATGGCATTGCAGTGAATGTTCAGAGAAGACGCCAGGGTGTACGGTGGCTAAGGACACGGATCGATATCCTGAATTTGACTTTAGTTATAAAACCAAAAAAAACAGATTCGAATGGATGTTCTTTTTATTCCGTGAAAAGTTTGAATGAATGTTTCGCGTTACAGCGAAAAAACACAGCGCCCTTTATGATTTTATAATATTTATTTGTTGCTGTTGCTATCGGATAAAAAATACAACTTTTAATTTGAATGTGTCCCACTTCTGTTCTTCATTATTTATCATGAAATTTGATTTCTGTTCACAATATTGAATTATTTCTAGTACGCTTGTAAAAAAAAGAAAGAAACATATTAACCTGCAGTACTTAGACAGAATGCATTAAAAAGTGATCTCCCATCTCTTTAATGTAAAAGCATATCAAATGGCACAACTTAAGGTGTGATCTTTAAAAATTCCTATATGTAAGTTGTTACATAAAATTACACCTGTAACTTTCCTTATTATTTGGGTTTTTTTCTGAGTCTAGATTTGGTTTTAGTGATAAATCTTCAACTGTCTTCGGAGGAGAGTAACTCCAGTCATTATCTGTTTCAGAGACAGTCTCTCCTCCACTCAGTCTCACAAGCCCCCCCGCCGGCCATTGGTAAACTTCCGGTTCATTGCTGGACTCATGACATCTATAAATGCATTTACTTTACTTCTGCAGTTTGTAAAATGCCGTAAATGCAATTCGTTGGTGTGACGTGTCCAGCCACCATCTGCAAAGAGGGTCACGACCTATACTCTGTACCACAGCCATGGAAAAGCGCACCAGGATGACTCCGAAGCGCGTGGGGGTGCCGGGGATCGACCAGGCCTTCTCCGACGTCGCCGAGACCTTTAATCGGCAGCAGGAACATTACAAGACCATGACAGAGTGCTTGACGGACTTGAGGGGGAGATATCGCTGTTCCCATGGAGACGGCCTTTCTGTCTGCATGAGGAACATGAGGGACGAGCACAGTGAGTACAGTACCTTGCAGATGTGCGACTCTCACGGTTTATTAGCTACCTCTCTGCATGTTGGGCAGGGGCTTTGACCACACACACAGCTGTTTCGATCAGTCCGCTTGAGGTGGCACCAGTGGACCATTTACCACAGTGAACCACCCTGGCGGGCAAATTGTACCAAGTGCCCTTTAACCAGCAGTCAAATGTGCAACAGTTTCCAGAGAATCCCACCTCTCCAGGTTGCCCCCTCCCCCTCCCTCGACCTCACTGTGAGACCCCTCCGCTGCCCCCTGTTGGCACTTCATATCTTTATCACATAAAGCCTTGATTATACCCATTACTTTTATGTATAAGGCGTGTAATCCGAGCTGCATGTGCCCGACGGCATTAGCTTAACCAGAGCTCTGTTCGTGACCTTAGGTGCTTACAGCCCCAGCCTCCAGATGAAGGGCTATGATTTCTCACTGGCGCTTCCCCCGGGCCCAGTACCCGACCCACTCCTGGAGACCCAGCAGCAGTTGAGGGCAATATGCCTGGCAGCCAGGGCCGTCACGGAGACCAGCACCAAGCTGCAGGAGATGATAGACTGGGTGCTGCAGTGCAAAGCAGAGTTTGCCCGGCGAGTCGCCGATGCCGCCCAGACGTACTTGGACCGGCGACGGGTAGAAGCCAACCTCAGGGGGAACATGGAGGAGGTCCGACGGGCCAGGGATCTGTCACAAAGATACAGACAAGAAGCAGGTGACCTGATGAAGGAGGCGGCCCAGCTTTCAGGTGTCAATCTTGCTCCTTAAACCCAATACGTGGGATAATTTTGGTATTGCTTAATACCTGTCGCATATGAAAACAGCCTGCAACAGCATTTTTTTTTTTTTGGGGGGGGGGGGGGTTTAGGGAATTAACTTGTAGATATAATCTCCTTTTGTCTATGAGGAAATACTGTTGATTGGTGTTGCAACAGTAAATTAGTATTTTGTAAAAATGGGGAACAAGTTTTGAAAGCAAATGTCTCCCCATTTCTCCCCATTTATCCAGTTATAAACATGCTCATTGCTGTCATCAGAGGGTCGGTGTTTGGCTGTCCTGCCTGCTCCAATTTTCCCTTTTCCCAGATATAAGCTATGTAGACAGCAGTAGAGGGGCGGTGTGCTGCTCAGTGAGTTGGAATGCCGAGTCTGTGATCGGAAGGTCCCTGGTGCAAATCCTAATTAAGCTTCTCGGGGTGATTTAACCCGTGAGCACGGCCCCGAACCTCCAATTGCTTCAGGAACTGTACATTGATTTGGGTAAAATGTTTGCTAAATATAAAAAGATAAAACAGAACATGAACTACTGGAAATGAGCAGCTGGTCATATTTCTGGGTTTCCAAAGACAGCGAGAGACAGAAGCATTTGAATTGAAGACTCCCACTGAAATCTTTCTGTCCTACTGGATCTCTGCCTACAGCACCATTCTTTGTTATGCTGTGACCTTAATTGGATTTGACGGTGGATCGCTATTAACCAGTTCATGGCTCAATTAAGCTGGCTCCCACGGTCAGCACTGAGAGGCTGAGCAATTACCGTGGGGTTTCAAAACATGACGAACACCACCGAAACGGAGCTGAGGAAAAACACTGTTCTTCGGTGACTCACTGTCAGCACAGTGCATAGAATCCTATATCAATACATTTTTAAAAACTATTGCTTTCACTAATATGTCATACCTTGAAATGACTGTGACTGATGCAAATGTTAATGAAGGGACGCTTGCTGCTGAACACGGAAGAAGTTGACAGAATATGTAGTACGACCCCTGTTGGAGAGCAACTTTCCTGTTGCTTTTTTAAACAAACAAACAAAAAATGAAGTTTTATGGAGGCTTACATGAACATTGTATGAATATTTGAAATCACCGTGATGCAGAATTTGAATTTAGGATTAAGATGAAATGATACATTTATATGAAATAGAAACGATTTTAAAAAGAATATTCGTCAGCTTGTTTTTGTTTTGAATAGCTGTATGCATAGCAAAGCTACAAAGAATTCTGAGTTATAAACATTTAGCATTATGTATTATTGCAACTAATTTAAAATAAAATTAGGCTTTCACTTAATTTTTGTGTATAGTGTTTCATAACTCTGACGCACGAAGCCTTTCCTAATGATTGAATGACTCATCGCGCAAAATGTCCGTCCTTGACACAGCAGTTTACGAATAGTGCTGAATAAAACCGGTCTTTTTGGCTCCAATCTATACCTGTAATTCGTGGCGGGGGATCTATAAATCAAAGTTACACTCTACCAGCTATACAAAAAAAAACCCAACTTTGAAAATTAGCTCTTTCAGATTCCTGCATGCCCTCCAATATTATTCCATTCATTCGAGCTTTTACAATCTCCAGCGTAGCTAAAGGTTTACATCTTTTTGTATGTACAATTATTATTGACCAGCATGCTGTTGTCTGTTACGCCAATAGAGTTTCACCAGGAATTGCGTTACATGTCGGACCTTGCTTTCTTTCTCAATTAACGTTTTCATGCTCCTAGTCAGCAGTTTTCAGGCGAAGTATCGCGGTAAAGATGGCAATGCATGCAACATGACTGCAATCTAGTCCAAATTTAGTTGATGCTGTTTTTAATTTGTCAGAGTATTATATACGTACACTTGCGTTTTAATGAAACAATTCTATAAGAAATAATCTTTAGAATGGTGTTAAAACGCCTACTTAGTATAAAACACACAAAACGATACATGCGTTATATTTCACAAAAAATCATAATCAACTTGACTCAAACAATACGGGGAAATATATAGTTCCCTTGCTTTCAGATATCGACCCATCCCACTAGCTTGCTCCAGATTCGGGACATCTTCCCCTTGGTTGTGACAACCTACCCCTTCCGTGGAAAATATTTCGCCACGCCCATAAAGCCGCCTCTTATTGGCTCGTTCCCCGTTGGTCGCTTGATTTCCTCCTCTGCAGCTGGCTGAGACCGACCGCCACTCCATTGTAATACTTGGCATCAAGTTTGTTCGAGCGGCGAAAGTAATGAAAATGGAGGAATTGGTGTTGTTTAATTATTAAGTGAATTTATGGAGTAATTGATAGCTAGCAGCTTACACAGAAAGCACAGTCGAGCGTCAGAAGAGCGGAATATTTGGAGGATAGCATGCTAGTAAGTATTGTAAGTTAACCCAGACTTGTCAGCGTGGTTGTAAGTATGTGTATATGGCCAGCGTGCACCTTTCAATAGTACCCATAAAAACTGGATTATCTGCTGCTATGTGACACTTAAATTTGGTCGCTAGACACCAAACGGTCACTTTCATACCCCGTAAAAACAAAAAATGGACAAGCTAGTCGCAGCATTAAAAAACGGTTTGTGTCAGAAAACTAATATAATTATTTCGATTGAATTTTAGTATGTAACTGTTGCTTTAGCTGGGTGTTTACGCATATATATATATGTATATACTATAGTGTACTATAACGAATAATAATATTAGTGAAAGCGTAATACCTGTTTGACGTTTTATTTTGAGACACGCCCATTTACCTGAACTTATGGCATTTGGGGGAAACTTAACAGGTTAGGAGAATTATACATGTGTTATAGTGATTTCTACGTTAATTGTTTCCCTCGTGGGTTATTGTGTTAGTGGAAATTGAATTCCAAGTAAATGGGGCAGATCGATCATCATTAATGATGAGTGTTCGCAGTCTAACGCGTTGCCTGTCTCAACCTTGCATTACCGGGTTTTTTAAGCATTAAGGAGGATAAGTCACGGCCCCCATCGCCGTGTAAAGTGCCCTAGACGGTTGGTGGCGGGTTGGCAGGGGTGCCAGCCTCACAGTCTCCATGCCCGGTCAGCAGATGGGCTGCATTCAGTCTTATGATTTAACCATAATCCCGTTTTACTTTCGTTTTAACGTGAGGCTCTGGCTACCCGCTTCCCACATAATTTCCATGTTAATATTAAATTATAAATAACGCATTTTGCATTCAAGCAATGACCTTTTGTTTGTGACGTTCAGGCGCTCAGACTTTTCGGTTGAATGCAGGGGACGTGCATAAAATAAATATTTTAGCACACTTGCATATAGATATTATTTTTCTTTCTTTCACCGGAAAACTTCTTTTACACTAAACTGGAAAGCTAACATAAATGCTGAAAATGTGTTTATGTTGTTCGTTGTTCCCGATTTTTCTTCGGGTGACGTACTGGGATGTGTAGCTATTAACACCAACAGTGCAATAACTATGTAGCCCAAGCACGCACTTTGAATTTTACATGTCTGGTTAGTTTGTCGCCACTTTAGGGTTACCAGCTCTCCCGCTCATGCAATATATCTTATTCAAATCTACATTATTCGATTATAAACCTAAAATTAGCTGCATCAAAAGTGTTGGGGTAGCTTGCAAATCCTACTATTTACAAGGTAATGAAACTGTTGCATGTAAATGCGTCTCCATGTATGTGCAGACTTTTTTTTTTTTTTAAATCTCACACCAGCCAACTGACCAAAGCTGGCAACCCTGCATGTTTCTTTTAAAAAATGAAAATTGCTTTTTGAAAAGTATAGGGGTTAGGAAAGGTTGCCCTTGGGCCATCTAGGAAA
>JAABNY020000046.1:3155127-3171954 GCA_015164015.2 Brevimyrus niger | reverse complement strand
ACTACACCTTGTGACTAGCCCCTGTACACACTGACATCCACTACACCTTGTGAGTAGCCCCCTTACACACTGACATCCACTACACCATGTGAGCACCCCCCTTACACACTGACATCCACTACACCTTGTGACTAGCCCCTGTACACACTGACATCCACTACACCTTGTGAGTAGCCCCCTTACACACTGACATCCACTACACCATGTGAGCACCCCCCTTACACACTGACATCCACTACACCTTGTGACTAGCCCCTGTACACACTGACATCCACTACACCTTGTGAGTAGCCCCCTTACACACTGACATCTCCCAAATGCTCCTCATCCCTTTCTCATTCAGTCAGTTGTCATGTCCAAAATTTTTACAACATGTTTACTTTGTTTTATCCAAAT
Organism: Brevimyrus niger; assembly: GCA_015164015.2. Taxonomy (NCBI): domain Eukaryota; kingdom Metazoa; phylum Chordata; class Actinopteri; order Osteoglossiformes; family Mormyridae; genus Brevimyrus; species Brevimyrus niger. Next base: position 3,171,558 of record JAABNY020000046.1, on the reverse strand, counting down.
TATTAGTTCCAAAAGTACATTTATTTATTGCTTCTTTTTATCTTTGTTGGGGAAATCTGTCATCTTTTATCATGATGAAGGTGGTATAAAGAGTAGGGTGGCGGTTTTGTTGAAGAAGCACCTTTAGACTATTTTACTGCTGGTACCTTTGTTCCACCGTTCATTAGTGTTGTGATGTCACTTCCTCCCCACGCACGCCACAGGTTTAATGGATAGCCTGAATTGGGCTTCAAGGCGCTGGACGATGTGATGTTACTTCCTCCAGAATAACGATGTCACTTCCTCCCCACGCACGCCACAGGTGTAATGGAGAGCCCGAGTTGGGCTTCAAGGCGCTGGACGATGTGATGTACAGGGCCCAGCTGGAGCTGTTTCCAGAGGCCCTGCTGGTGGGTACAACTCGCATGGGCCTTTTATTGGGGGAGACCCCGGCCCCATTACTGTGATCTGTGTGTCTGTTGTAAAAATGTTCCTGATTGGCCCGTCGGCTGTCCAATTGCCTTAAATTGTTGACAGATTTCTAGTGTGTGCGAATATGTGCTGAGTGTTCAGGAGTGTCTGTATGCTCCTGTGTACCCGTGTGTTAACCGCCGCTTGCGTTCAGGTGTGTAACGCAATCAAGTCTTCCCAGCACGGAGGAGCCCTGAAATCACACAAGGAAGGCTCCCGTCGTATCCACGTGGAAATCACTCCCACTTCCTCCAGAATATCCAGGAACGCCGTCACCAGCCTGTCCATCCGCGGACATCGATGGAAGAGACACGGTGAGAGGCGTGCGGGGCATGTGGGCCGTCGCGTAGCCCCGTTAGCCCCCTGCTCAGAATGTTCCAGAAGCTCTTCATACTCAATTTTATTTGTCATTTTTGGAGGTGGGGTTCCTCTTAACCACACACACAGACACGATCAGTTTAACCAGAAGTATGTACCCAGAGTAATACTTAAAGCACAGTATCGTCGAGTATCGGCAGGAAATAATTTGAGAGCAGTAAAAATCTGATTTTGGGGGGGAAAGTCAGTTGACAGCTGAGAGCAGGGATGTGTATCAGGGCAGAACCAGGTGGCTGGGTGTCCTTAGAGTCCCACCAGTACATATTGTTTATGTGCAGAATAAATCATTAAGAGGTTTCGGTCTCCCATCGTCGCTATGGCAATAAGGGGATGTGATGATCTTTTTGCAGCCAGAGAGAGAGAGAGAGAGAGAGAAGTATCGGTTGGTGACTCATAGTTTCACACCTTTTCTGTTAAATATGTAGATTTAATTTTCTGGTGAATTCGGGGGGGGGGGAGGGGGGTGTTGGCATCAAATCATCCAGCCCAAGGCTGGGACTCTTGCAGCTCCCTTTATGGACCCCATGAGTCTGACCACAGTCCTCAGCACTGATCCATGTCCGCTGGTCCTCCGTGCCCGTCCATCTGAACACCGTCTCGGATCCAGCGGCGGCCCGGACGGGTTCAAACTGGGCGCTGACTGTCAATTAGAATCTGTAACGTGTCTTTTTGTCGCCATTTGTTGACCCCCTTTGTCAACAATGTCTTACAACAACAACATTGTGTTCTGCATTGCTGTGCTGTGCTGTTAATTTTTGTCTATTTTCAGCCATCACATATATCTGTGTGTGTGTGTGTGTGTGTGTGTGTGTGTGTGTGTGTGTGTGTGTGTGTGTGTGTGTGTGTGTGTGTCTTCCACCCCTAGAGTCTCTCGAGAACAGTATTGACTCCCCAGATTCGGTGTTCACTGGGCCCATCCCTGAGATTAGCGTGACAGGGGTGAACAATGAGCGGCTGGCCAATGGGGAGGCCCTGGGGGGCACGGAGGCGGGGCCCGATTCTAGAGCAGAGGTCAGGAGGCAGAAGTCTGTCAGAAGGATGGTGGAGGAGGGCGTGTCCTCCTCTGGGCGGGTCCAGCACTAGGTGACGCTGCTGAGGTATGGTGGGATTTGGGGATGGGTGGGCGGGGCTGTGGTTTGCTGGTGGTGTGGGAGTGGTGGACACCAGGTGACTGCTGCATGGCATGCTGACTAACCCCGCCCACTCACCTGATCACATGGCCGGCCTGCTGACCAATCGCGACTCAAAGGCGCCTCCTGGAGAAGAGAAAAAATCTATGTCTGGAGCATAGTAGTGAATACGGTGCATGGGAATGGATTGTACGGTTCTGCACCTCAACTTAGACGGAGTTCAAGATCACATCCGCCTGAGATATGTCAACCAAGAACTTGCCTTGAGTTGAATTGCCTAAGGATTGCTGGGGAAGAGTGTGTATGATTAAAGCAGCAGGCTATCCTGTGTGTCCATAGATAGGGCACCATGACCATTAAACTCCACTAGGTGGTGTGGTGCTGAACCACAGGGCATTACCTGCCACTCCAGGATGCGTGACCGTGACGGGGAGGTTCCACAGACTCGGTCCCCCCCTCCCCCTTGTCGGCAAACCATTCCTCGTTAAACTTGGGGGATCCACGTGAGTTCTGGCCCTTTGATTGGCTTAGGGGAACCCTCGGGCCGCGTTCTGGCCCTTTGATTGGCTTAGGGGAACCCTCGGGCCGCCTCTCCTATCTTCCCGGTTGCCGCCAGCCCTTCCTCTGATCGCGGGGGGATCCTGGGTAAGTGGGGGGAGGAGGTGCCTTTCACGCTGCCCTCACAAGGCCGAGGACATCACCGTGACTTACAGCGCCCCCACGGAGTCGCGGTGTGAGAATCGGCCGGCCTCCAGTCTTTGGTGTCTTCTCCCTCTTGTCTGTCACCCCTTAATGATGTGATGATCGTGGTAAACCCCCCTACCTGCTGCTCCGCCTTCTCGCCTTAATCCCTGCTTCCCTTCCTGGGCTCAGCCTCGCCTCGCTCGGCCCGGTTTGCGCTCTGGGTTCATTTCGATTGAAGCTCTGGTGTGCACTTGCTGTGGGTCTGTTTGGGCCGTAGAGTTCAGTTCCTCTCTTTTTTTGTCGCCGTTCGGTCGCTCCCTCGTCTAACCCGAAAGGAATGACGAGCGGCTTGTCCTTCTGCCGACAGACGCGGTGGACCTGGGCTCCCCGGATGAGCTGATGGAAATCTCTGAGGTGGACGAGGGCTTCTGCTCCCGGAGCACGCAGGGCGGGAGCCCCCCGGCGATCGTGGTCAGCGGCAGCGCCGCCCCCGGTGGGGGAAGGCAGACGGGGAAGGGCCAGCGGCGTCTGGGCAGCTGCGGCAAGGCCGGCAGGGACAGGGAGGGGGCGCCGGAGAGCTGCCGAGAGCAGCTGAGCCGCAAGCAGTCGGGGGGCAGAGCCATGAGCGACACCTTGGAGCTGCTCTCCCTCAAGCGGCTCACTCTCACCTCCAGCCAGTCGATGCCCAAGTCCGGCACGCTCAGCCTGTCCCAGACCGCCAGTGCCGTCTTCTCCCGGTCCTTCGAGCATGTCGGCAACGCGCTCGCCGCGGGCAATGCGGCCCACCTGCAGGGCTGCAGCCCCTCCGCCCCCGAGGCCAACCGCTACTCGGCATGCAGCCTGCAGGAGGAGCGGCTGGCGTGCGTGGTGGAGAGGGCGGAGCCTCTGGGCCCCTCCCCTCACAAACAGCGCTCTCCCAGCATCAGCCTGCACTTCTCCACCGACCTGTGACCTTTTGGAGTCGTCGCCGCCACTCCCCCTTGCCCCCCCACAAGCACCCTAACCCACCCAAGGACTTCTCTTCTGCCTCTGTGGTGCCTGTTTCACTCTGAACACCCCCCACGTCTCCCAGCAATAACAGAACTACATTGTGGCCAGTTTCCCCCAGCTACAGCCCTGACCACCCCCACGGGGAGGGTCTTACCCTCCAGACGCTCGTTTCCATAATGCGGTTCCCTCTCGGAATGATGACCCACTACGACCCCGGGCTGGACAGGGGACCAGATCTCTGACCCTCAGGGCTGTGGATTAACACTCTGCACCTTAGAAAGACATCAGCTCTGCTTTCTATGGGACACCATCGCTAAAGCCGCTCTAACATGTCTTCAGGTAAAGCGTTTTTAGAACCGGCTTTGGCGTTCCAGTCCGCTCCACTGCGGACCGCTCAGACCCGTCACGCCGACTCGGACGTCTCGCCTAACCTGAACGGTACAAAAGTCTACCGTGTGAAGTGCAGTTGAGCTTCTCTGTTTTAGTTTATGATGTTGTACTGCCCGCCTGGTTCGTGTGTGTCAGTGCTGGATTATTTTTGATTATTTTTTTTTTTTTTTTTTGCCTTTGAACAAATGTTGTGAAAAGGGATGTTCTTTTCAGAAAAGTGTTTCATCTGAAAAAGAAACTGCACAACACGGCCTCCTGTGCAGACCGGGAGAAGCTGCCCCCTCCCCCGTCGCCCATTCGGCCTCCTCAGCACTTCCCAGCATGCCCTGGGCCTCATACTGTGGCAGTTTGCTTTTCCTGCTCTTTGAATTACAAAGTACTTTCAGGAAGGGAAATGGCCAGTGACTGTGGTCACTTTGACACCAAGCAGCGTGTTTATAGACACTGTAAGAAGCAATATGTGTGTCAATGTTCCAGTCCAGTGTTTTACATTTTGGGCGTGTTCAGTGGAAGTGGGTGTAAAATGTGTGAATATGTAGTTGGGATTCTTTTTTAAAAAAAAAATAATAAATTAAAAAAAATCTGGACGCTGCACATGAGTGACGTTCCCTTTCGTCAGTCCAGTAGGTTGGCCACCCCATTCCCCCAAAGCACAATGCACACCTCCCGGCCCCCGCATCCCGGCCTGCGTTTGTGCCACTGCCAAAGGCCTCTTGGTTTTTAAGCCCCTGTTTTAAAATTGCCGCAGTTCACCCCCACTTCATCTTCATTCAAGGTTTTAGAAGTCTTTGTACTTGCTTACTCATCTTTTTCTATTACAAAACATCACTGTGGTACCTTATCTGTTTATGGAAGAATTTACATTTTGACTGTTTTGGTAAAACCTAGTAAAAGTCGACAGTGAATACAGTTCATAGAGATGTAATTTTTTTTAAATGATGTGGAACAGTAACAATCAGTGTCTGGTTTTTGTTTACAGGGTATCGGAAGAAAAAAAAGGTTCCCTTGTGAAATGTACAGATTATTATTCAGAGGTTTTTTGCCTTCTGTCTGAAAATAACTGATTTGCTTTAGCTTTCTGAAAATAAAGTGTTTGTTTCACAGTTTGTGTGGTCATTTGTAGGGAGACACGATCACAAAGGCTCAACACGGGTTCAACATCCCGTTGAACCATTCGCCAAACTTGAAGCACTTGACTCTAGACTCACAGGAAAGCTGCTGTCCTTCTCTTCTGTTAAAGTATTACCTTCCTGTTAGATTTGCAGTCATAAATGAACTACTTGAGTTCCTTCCCAACAATTTCACCAAGTTTCCTATTAGCTGTTGTCACATGATGGACACATGATTGTCACATGATGGACACATGATTGTCACATGATGGACACATGATTGTCACATGATGGACACTGGAGGGGAGGGGGGGGTGAGTGAGGGCTGTCTGGCAGACTGAATATTCCCTTTCTCTTTTGAGTCAGGTTACTTATTACTTATTCAGAAATTCTCCTCAATAATTCACACATCGCAGTACATGACGCGGCTGGACGTTTGCGTCTCAAAAGGTCACAGCGGCAGATTATCCTCAGCTTGTCCTGACTTTTCCCTCAATGAGGCACATGTGTTTTAAGACAATGCAACTGTTACTGAGAATATGGAAGCTTAATAATCAATGAATATTACACCCTGGTAAAATAAGAATAGTGAATTATACTAGCCTGTTTGACTATAGTTACATTATGGTAAACCAGTGTGGCTCAACCCAGTACTTGGGGACTCCCCGACAATCCATGATTTTGCTGCCTTCCAGCTCCCTGCCGTGCCGTAAACATTTTCCTCTCTACTGGGAGCTGGGAGGGAGCAGAACCGTGGACTGTCTGGGGGTTCCTGAGGACCAGCCTTGGTTAGACCAGCCTTCTTGTGGTTGAATCCACCAGACTGTTAACCCCCGGTTTCTGTGGGCTCCAGGAGCAAACAACCTGTTATAAACCAAAATTCTTGTTGAATCACTGAAGGCCACTGCATTAGGTCTGCATTACCATGGTTACTGTGCTCAGACTGTCACCATGGTTACCATAATCTCATCTACAGCATCAGAACTATACCTTCACTTGGTCAAAGCCGTACTCAGAGAAAATGTTTTGTTTTCAGTGCCACCTGAGGGCTCATGTGCACTGGTGTTTCATGAGAAAGAGGTTTGTTCCTGACACCCAGTCTATCCCTGTCTGCCTTGTCGGGGATGGATTCAACCCTCACCAACAAGTGTTACACTCCATCACTGGAGACTTGGGGTAATTTCCTATAAGCAGAATTAATTTCCTTGTCTTCACTTAAGCAGGTCACATCACTTATGTATAAGCACATTTAATATTAACTACAGTGGTCTTGTTTGTAAAACTAGGGAAAAAATTCTCAAGGATGCCAAGTTTTCTATGCCCACAGTAAAGCCACAAAAATCCCCCCCCAGACACACAAAGAGAAAATCAGCAATAACAAACTATGACTTACGGTTATTTTATAAATTCATTATCGATTTATTATGGAATTGTAAAACACATAAAATGAGATTTAAAGCCATTTTTATCTTCTGTTCAACTGAATGCTCAGACCTGTAATAGAAGCCTATGTTTTGGTTTTTCCAGAAAACCCCATGACTCAGGCTCATGTGGAAAGTTGGCCGTTAAACCCATAATTTGAGTAATCTTTCCTTATTCATAAAAAATTTCAGCTGAATTTCAGCCACATTACTTAGGCACTATCAGGTGTCAAAATCTACTGGGGGAACCTTAGCAGAATGCTCAAGATGACATTTTGTCAGGAAACCTAAAATAGCCACAACCCTCTGCACTATACAAACCAATATACTATTATTACGACTATAAAGACTGATTCAATTGTATTTTTTATTTTTTTCCCCCCAAAAAACCAGGAACATATTATATAAATAAATATTAACTTTTAACAAAGAAACAAAGCAGTTCTGAGTGGATACAAGGAGGTAAACTTTTTTGTATCCAGAATTTAAATTATTAATAAATAATTAAAAGTCATTAATGACCAAGTAAGGTTAGCTGTGGAGTATTACCTAATATATTATTCGCAACCAATTATTCGACTAGGTAGTAAAAAATTTCATAATTATATGTGTTTCGTACTGCTCCCATCAGATGGCGCACCTTTTAGAAAGTCGAGCTCCCATGGCGCGTCATCAACCTGCGACTTTTTTTTCCCTGTCCTTGTGCACAGCGTGGAAAAAGATTCAATCCATTCTAGCAAGAATATGGCTAAACTAAGCAAAGAAACAAAACAGCGGTTGCAGCAGGTTTTCCAATGCGGACAGTTCATAATCCGGTGGGGATTTATCCCAACGGTACTTTACTTAGGTCTGTATATATACCGATGTGTTTATTTTTAAGTGCTTATCGGTTGTAAGCAAGCTTGTTATATGCAGATGTTCCGTGTGGCAGAATAAGTACTATTATTATTATTAGCTGTCCATTTGCGATTTGAACTAACCTTTTGTTACCTGGGTGTCGTTCATTTCCTTGTTTGTAAATTTTGTTTAAATATCACATGACCAGTAAGCTGGTAGTTGCTGCTCTACAGTTAGCATGCAATAACGTCATAATTATATTTATTACGAAGCTTTTTATCATATGTAACCGTTTTAGCATGTGCTAGCAACTATACATTAAGTTTGTCATCATCCCGATTTGAAAAACATAAAATGTGATTATTTACATGTGATTGTATCCGTGTTAGAGAAATGTAGCTGTACGGAGAGGGATACTAATTGAAAACGTTCTAAATACCTCGTCCTGGCAGTAGGGGGCACTGTGTCGCCGCGGTATATGTTCTAAACTATATGCGTTCTCACCAGCAGGTGGCGCCCCCTGCGGCCTCTTATCGCGTCTGTGTCCTCACACTATTGCACAGGTGTCAGACTTCAGTCCTGGGGGGCCGGAGCCCTGCACATTTTTAGGTTTCCCCTCGTTTAACACACCTGATTCAACTTCTTGTGCTAATTACCACATAGCAGTTGAGCTGAATCATTTGTGGTGGAACAGAGAAAAAACTAAGCTACAAAGGGCTCTGGCCCTCCAGGACTGCAGTTTGACACCCATGCACTATTGCGAACAAGTAAACGATCGCATTTTTTCAGTGGTTTATAAATTCGCAGCATCATCCTCGTTATGCGGTAAAGGAGGTCCGGTTATTGCAGTTTATCATTTTATCTGTACTTTATCGAAATCTTTCCTAGGTGAGTCCTGCAAGCAGTTGGTTACTTATCAAATCATGTTTGTTGGATCTGTAGTTCTCTCTCTCTCTTATATAATATAAAAATTACAAATTGTATTGGCACCCTCTTTAAGCCAAATAAATTAACAAAACCAACTGCTGAATTATTGAGGAACTGTGTGCATGTCTGGTAAGGGTCAGTATTGGTAAAACCTCAGTGCAACCTAAAATAGATATGGGAGGAAGTTTTTGTTCATGGCTGTGTTTGCGTGTTTTATGTAGTTGAACATTAGCAGGAAAATGTACTATCTGTCCTGAGTTTCTTCTTTTCAGTGCTGTGCTGACATGACCAACCGGGCCTGAACTCATTAGACTTCAAAAATGGTAGCGAAATGAAAAGAATTGTTATCTGCCTGTGTTCGGTTATTATAAGATACCCCCCCCCCTGCTGCAGACACTGACCCCACTAAAGAGAAATTTAAAATATAGCACATTTCTCTATAAAACATCATCTTCGCTTCTGTTAGGTTTCCTGTTCATTTGACATTTCCCGTTCAAAATGGCATTTAATAATTCCCTGAAAGAGAGATTGCCAGTCATCTGGTGAAGATTCTGCCGGAAGCAGTTGACACTCCTGAGAAGGGTGTGACAGGTCTCGGGGTTAAGCGGGCATGGAGATCGAGTTCTGGGGATTTACTGTGTGATGAAATCCTTCCATGCGCTATTTTTGCTCACTGCCTGGTCACTGCTGATGTCACGGCGTTGCACTGCGGAGATTGCCCATCATGTTGAAGATTTTGGCTGTTCCTGAGAATCCCCGACCCCAAAGGCTTCCGCGTTGAAGCCTCTGGCTTTTTCCTCACTTTGTCACTTTCTGACGTCACTTCTCTTCTCAACTTTCGTATGCTGGCATTTCTTGTGTGATAGATGCCACTGTTGACCCACCAAAGACTTTTGGGGGAAAGTTTCAGGTTTAGGTTTTTTTTTTTTATTATTATTTTACTTTTGGCAGCAGCAGTGTAAGTTGCTAACAAATAGTTTCTACTTTTGGTGACCCTTTCATGTCTTCTATTGAAGGCCATAGTGATGTGGTTAGTTTACCTGAGTGTGTCAGATTTGAATTTATGAAGGACAGGATATGGTCATTAATTGACGACAGTCCTAGTTTGTTTAGTGATGAAAAGATTTGTTTAGTTGTATCTTTGAAGATTCGCCAGAAGCTCGTGAAGCTTGGCTGTGGTGAGTAGTGGTGAGTAGTGGTGAGTAGCGGTGAGTAGCTCGGCAGATTCGCACGCTATGGCCTTGATTGGAATCCCTGGATCGGCGGAGTGATATCATTATTAGGCCCTTGAGCAAGCCCCCCCACCCAGTTGGTCCAGGAACTCGCCGATCCTGCATCCCCAGCTGTACATCGCTTTGGGTCAGGGGCACAGGAACGAATTAAAACAATTGTCAATGAATTTTGTTATGAATTGGCTGCATCTTTGCACTTTGCTGTGTGAATTGCACACAATGACATCATCACCTCGTAACTTTAACGCTGGCGCGTGAAGCCGTTCATACTTTTCTTTTCCGCGTGCCTTTATATGCCTGACGCAACTGCAGGGATTCTGGTGCACACACTACATGTGTCTGTCAACGCAGGGTGTCGCGGTCGCCTCGCGCATACAGTAGCTGAAGATGCTGAAATGCCGCCGAAATGCTATGTGCGGTAGCATGAAATGCAGTGATTAGCATTGAATCCGGCTGTTTTGTTTCTGTGCCACTTCTGACACGTCTGTATCACTTTAAACCGAAGTTCTCTACACAATGCAGAAGTTTTATTACTACAGCAACTTAAACTGATCCAATTACCTCTCTTTCTGCAGATTTGGGATAGAAGTGTGTGTGATAATGAGTATGGGACAAATTCATGCCGATAAGACCTGTGTTCGGAAAATTTTAGCCCGATACCAGAAACGTAATGATGTTTACGTGCTTTTAGGTTATTTTCCAGTTAGTCAGGTGGTTATTCATAAATTCATCCTCATGAGCAATTTCCTGTGAGCTGGCACCGTCTGATAGGCGATGGAAACGTCAGGAGATCACATCGATCGTTCGCTATCTTCTGTAGGAGTCAGGAAGTCTTCTTGTGACGCGGCTGTCGAGGAGTAGCGGTGTGTCGGGTTGGATCTTTATCTGCTTATAACACCGTGAACTCCGGCTGCTGATGATGATGAGTTGAGCAGCAATACTCTCCGCGTTATTCGTTGCCGCTCAGAATCGTAGCGTCTCAGTCTCCATATGCCGGGCTGCACTATTGAGTCTTGAAAAAGGTTTCTTCCCTGGGTTTGTGAGATGGCCCCTTAAAGCGGAAGGCTGCTGGTCCGTGACCCGGGTGTGTCGGGGTGTTTTTTGTTCATGGTCCTCTTTTGTTCCTGGTCCTTTAAGGCAGTGTCCCCCGCCATTCTGCTATCTGGAGGTGCCCTGAGGGCTGGTTTAAGAGACACTGCTCTCAAATGTCCAGTGAAATTCCCAGTTGTATAAATATGTCAAACTTTTGAATGAAAGCATCTCTTACAGTAGCTGACGACCAGTATACCAGTGAGGTTGAGTCTTGTACACGGTACCCACCCCCCCTCTTTTTTGCAGTTTATTTTGCCCCTATCATACAAGCAGGAAAATGTGCTTCATCTTTCACCTGAGAGTAACATTGCCGTTTCTTTTTCTTTCTTTTTAAAATTTTTTTTGTGTCTCTGCAGGGTTCAAACGTGGCGCTGACCCAGGAATGCCGGAGCCCACCGTCCTCAGGTACTGTGTTCACACTCCTTTTGTTTGTGTGGGGGGGTAGCTCATGTGATCTCCCCCCCCTCTTGGCCTGGAAAGGCATTGTATCTGAGAGGTGTGTGTGTGTGTGGTTCTGTAAAGCACTTTGGGTGTTTGAAAAGCACTACATAATAATTTGACTTTGGTTCATAACTTTCATAAACTGATACTTGACACTTACGGGGTCCCAGTTTCCACTGCTACGATCCCAGGACATGCGTTCAGCTCTTTGTTTCTCTCTGTGTACAAGGTTCTTGCTGACGTCCATGAAGCGCAGCCCATAGCGATGGTCCGTTTGAGGTTATTCTGTCCGGATGTTCCGACATAATGAAAATCCATTTTAAGAAGTTGCCCCAAGCCTCTGTTTGCTGCCTCTCTGGACCTTTTTTCATTATGAATCATTCACTCGGTCCTGCAGACTAGATCCTTTTCAGCGGTAGTGATGCAGGAAGTGGGCCTTTCCATTGCATGTGCGTAATAGCTGCCAGGGTCGAGATGCATGCAGAGTTGCGACACCGTGCAGCGTGCGCAGCGCATGGCCGGACACTGTGCATCACTTGACGTAATGTTTCCTTTCACGAACAAAAAAAAAATCCTTGACATTCCTGTATTTTGCATGGAATCTTTGTAAATGCAAGTGAGACGTCTTGTGCTTGGTCCAGATGAGAGATTTGACAACTTCCTCAGTGAATATGCCCCTAGCCTCCCATCTCAGGTGAAGGTTTTGCCAGATTATTTTCTGAAGAGTTTCCTTTCAAATTTGCTGCAGTCCTTCACTGTGCATCGGGCAGCTGTGAGTGTCCAGTAAGGTTCTGGTGACGTGACTGATCATCTGAACCGTGAATGCGCACATGGCTTTGCAAAAATGATGAAGATGACTTTCTGTTAATTCTAGCCTGCTCTGGGGATGAGGACTGCGTGAGAATGAAGCCCGGCTGGACGCGTGCTGTCTCCCGGCTGACCGATCGGATCGCCCGACCGACATGATTCCCAAGGTCACCATCCCATTGACATCTGGAGCCAAACGGAAGAGACTTTTATTTCTTTTTATTTCTGCCCTGAAATTCCGAAGACCCACAGCTGTGTCCCGACAAACCTTCATGTCTCTCGCCTGGCTTGTATGTGTGTGAAGATCTTTTTCGTTGATGGTCGCTGTATTATTATTTTTTTTTTAATTATTATTATTTTTTAAATTTCCCCAATAAATTATCTTCCTAAGGGCGCTTACCACATTTTGGATGTTTTTTCTTTTTAAGGGTAGCTAAGATTCTGAATACCATTCAGTGTTTGTTTAGGTGTGTGGAGATGGAAAAACTCCAGTAAAAAGCAAATCACTGCAGATTATATTTTATTGGGCCCCATCCCAACGTGGTGACTTCAAAGAATTTAAAGACTTAACAGGTGCATTGGCACAGATGGGTAAAACCAGGGCTTATGGCTCAACGCAAGTGGTCAGTGGCGCAGCGGTCAGGGTGCATTGGGGGATTTCGGGTGCAGGCCGTGTGACTGTGGGGTTTGTCTCCCTGCAGTCCGCTTGCTTGCGGTTGTCTGGCGAAGGCTTCTCTTTCAGGGCTCATCTTCCGGCCTTCGCCACGTCGCGGCTCTTGCAAATATGGCGCCCGGCTACGCAGACCGAAAAATTTCCAACGTTGGAGGGTGAGTCGAAACGCAACGTGTCCGTTAAACGTGGGAGGCGAGCCTCCAGCGTTCGGAGGATGGTCGGCGCCAGTGGTACTTGAGGTTTAGTAGGCGTCATGTCCTGTAAGCGTCGCTGGTACTGTAAGCCTGTGCGCTGTGGTGCTGCTGGAGGCGTAGTGTTAGCACAGTTGCGTGTATATGTACCCCAGATGGGGTTAAGTTATGGGAAAATACTGCAAATGCTGCAGTTGGATGTGTCACTCGGGGTCCGTAATGTCTGGACCAGTAAGTACGTTTTTTGCATAGTCTCTGGGAGAAATGAGCGTTTTCCGCGGGTACAGCAGAGGATGTCTGTGAAGAAGCTGTACACTGGACAATGATCCACAGTTGGGACAGAATGCAGTGCAACTGACTCGGTTTGACCTAGATGTGGTTGCTGGTTCGAATCCCGAGCCAGCGAGATACCGCACCCCGGGTGCTGAATTGGCTGCCCCCTGTTATGTCACTATGTCACATAAGGAATAAACGCAGAGGACACATTCCGTCGTGCGCTGTGATATATCAACAACGACAATTAGTCCCTTCATTATCGACACCACAGCTATTCAATAAGTATGCCGCACGTTTAAATGATAAATCCTTTATTTGCCGTTTGCGCAAGTACAGAAACATCGTAATTCTTCTCTTCTTCATCTTTCCCAGCATAGTTTGAGGGTGAAGAGCCCACAGAGATCAAAACCATCTGCCAGCGAAGGTTCAAACAGTAGATGGTCTGATCAGGGGTACAGAGAAGAACATCTACAGGCCACAGATCAGTAGATGGTCTGATCAGGGGTACAGAGAAGAACATCTACAGGCCACAGGTCAAGAAGCCCAACCTGTGCTCACAGTCACAGTAGCTTATTATCCACCAATACATTTTACCAAGTTTTTAATAATTTTATACAGCCGGCTGTACTTAAAATAATTTAAATAAATACATAAATATATAAATGCATCCATGTATAAAAATAAATTATTGATTACAAAACTCAACTGACTTTTCTCAACAGCTTTTGTACATATAGGTGTCACGGTGAGCAGGAGAGGAGGGTCTGCGCGGCCCGTCCCCTGCGGTCGATCTACCAGAGTACACAAGCACCTGTTAGACCGTAACTCTCGCAATAAATAAATAATAATAATAATAATAAAAAAAGTCAAGTCCCGAGTTAACTTTGTCAGTTACCTTTGAAAAACTGCTTTTCTCCGGCATATACCTCGCGATTCAATGACTACTCTATGTCTCGTGCTGCAAATCACTATGTTATTTTAGAGAGTAGTTCGGTTCATCTGTCCGCGGTATGTCAGAGCCCGGAGTCCTCTTCACGGCCGCCGATTGATGAAGCGGACTGCCCTGTGCGTCTCGGCCAGGAAGACGCCGAGCTCCCTGAGAATCACGTGCACCGTGATCTTTCGCTCCCACTCGGTCTTGTCAGATGGCAGCGTCGGGAGCGCGGCCTGCGAGCTCGAGTCCGACTCCACCTTCGGCAGCTTCGGGAAATTAAAAAAAGAACGTGATCAATGAATGGGCAACTGTAAATATACATGCATCCGGATTAAAGTCAAATCGATTATTCAGTTTGGATGCCTCTGAAATAAGGACGACGTCTTTAGTTTCAAAACAAAACTTAACTAGCTACAAATCCCTACTCAGTATTGTAGGCTATATGATCGAATTTTTAATTTATATCCTCTATATTATTAAGTAGTTATTTCATTTTGAAAAGATGCTACTGGACTCACTTTATCTTTTATACTGCGAGTTAAGGTGTCTGTCCTGAAGATAACGTCATCAACCTTGCTGGATCGCGGATTCTCTATCTTCACAAAATCCAGGTAAGGTCTGTACAGCTGCAGTTTGCTCGCGATCCGACTCAAACACCTTTTCTACAGAAAGCGGGATAAAAACGCGAGTTAACAAAGTTTGAAGAAGTTACAGTCACGACCTACTCACATGGCACATTTTGCAATGAACTGCTTCAGCAGATAGGCTACTTAAACACGTGAACAGAAATTGTTTTTAATTACATATGGAGCTCCTCAGCGCAATGCAGAATAATTAAGGAAAAATTCTTACTTTGTTGAATTTAAGAAAAAAACAGCCGTCCTCCACGATCAGGTGAGGCATTGGGATTTTGTGGTCCTTGTATGACGACATGCTTTCTTGCGGCCAGCCTTTAGCAAACTAAAAAGAACAAAAATGATAAAAATATATATATGATTGTTTAGTAATTTTAAAATTCCGATGAAAAGGGTAGATGGCATCATTTAATTCATCCAGTAGCCAATTTCTGGAGTTCTGAATATTTGGATTATACACTGTCAATGGGCTTAAATCTTTAAATAAAGTTTATAACGGACGACGCTTCGAAGCAAGTCTGTTTATTGTTTATACGATATAATCTATATAGAAATGTCTTACGTGCTCATCACGGAGACTGTCGATCAAGCAAACGAGTCCTGCCGAAAGATGCTCCAGATTCCTAGACGTCGGGTCGAGGCTGCCATCCCCAGAGGTGTCTGAGGCGTCTTCGAGGTGGTTGACGCAGGGGGCTCCGTGGGCAATCAGCACTGCGAGGGGCAGCAGTGCACAAGTGAAAGGGAGACCTGGGATTAGGAGAAGTGGAATGGAGTTAAGTTCCGCTGCCTGGAGTCTGCGAATCGCAATCGATGAAAGCGAGATGCACTGACGTCGCACTTACTCTGCATGATGATCCGGGCTTGAACCTCACTTGACATGTTCTGGTCGGACTCTCTTTAAATAGACCTACTCGGTAATTTCCTGTGGAAAGTGATGATTCGTCTAATCGTTTTCCTGTTAGCCTGTATATGCTATTTGGTTTCATAACGATACTACTATTATATGAATAAAGAATTGTATTGTATTATGCTGTTTATCCTGTATAATAATTTTCCACATTTCAATGTACACTAAGGAAATACAAAGTACAACGTACAACTAAAAAACAATGAAGAATAAAACCATTGTTTAAATGATTGGTAAAACATGCTGGACATGCTGGTAAAACTATAATGTTATGCCTGTAAAAATGTATTAGCTTTCCTAAAATCCCCCAGTATTTTAGCCACCGTCCAATATACCTGAATACATTTTTGCTCGATCACCCGCACCCCACCCCACCGTGTTCGGCTAATCAATAGTTCACTGAGTTATTTAGCTAATTAATTAATTATGCTGGTGGTGAAATGGAAGGATTAAATGGAATGGCTGGGGTGCGTCTGACTTAATTTCGAGTTTGGTGCGTAAGAGCTTGACTGGCCCACACAGAGCCCGGACCTCAACCCCGTCGAACACCTTTGGGATGAACTGGAACAGAGATTGTGAGTCAGGCCTTACAAATGCGCTTCTGGATAAATGGGGAAAGAATCCCACAGACACACCCCAGAATGTTATGGAAAGCCTCCTCAGAAAAGTGACGGCTGTTATAGCTCAAGGAGGGCAGGGGGCCTCTTCATGCTGATGCTTATGGATTTAGAATGGGATGCCAAACAAGTTCTCATAAGTGTAATGGCCAAGTGCCCCAAAATGTCTGTCTATATAGTGTGTGTGTGTGTGTGTGTCCGTGTGTGTGTGTGTGCGAGCGGGTTTACCTATTCTTATGGGGACACAATGTCCCCATAACGTGATAAATATCCGTTTTTTTTCCCTTATGGGGACATTTCCTGGTCCCCA
>JAABNY020000046.1:3141295-3154689 GCA_015164015.2 Brevimyrus niger | reverse complement strand
CATTAGCATTTCTCCCATTGAAATGAATGAGCGGTCCCCATAAGGATATGTTTACCCTACATGTGTGTGTGTGCGTGCGCGTGTGCGTCCTTGTGAATATATATACTTCACAGAGTGCAGGGCATTACACAAACCAGAAAACATAACACAAGAAAAGTGAATGTCTTCCTTTTTATTTTTATTATTAATATATTTTTGGATAAAAAACTGGCACCTGTTTAAAAATTTAATCAAAAAAAAAATTGTAAGCAATCGTGGCAAAAAAAAGAAAGTTTTTGCGATTACATAACAGAAATTCTGAATGGTCATTGGTCACAGTGTTGTAACACAGGAAACTACGGGGGAAGTTCAGGTCCACAAATCCATCCAGACCAAGATTTTATTTCAATAACCTGTTGTGTACTTTGTGACTGTGACTCTTTATATTCAACTGGTTGGTTGAAACAAAATCTTGGTCTGGATTTGTACTTTTTGGGCCTGAACTTTGTTAATAATCTGCATGTCCTATTGACATCTATTGACCTGGACTCTCTGTTGATATTGATATTGTTAAGCTGTGCAGGTGACACCTGACACCTCACTGGGCCTCATTCGCCAACCGTTCTTACAAATTTGACTCAAGACCATTCGTACGCACATTTGAGTAACGATAGTTTATTCATAATTGGTTATAGCAGTTTGTTCATTCTACATTTCATAAAATTAAGTGGTATTTATGACAAAGTGAAAGCATTTCGGAGCAACAGCATCTCAGCATCTCAGCCACGCAGTGGTAGTTGGGCCAGGTGAAATCACAGAGTGGGTACGACTCATGACACACGCAGTGGGCAGGAGTCACCACATGACAGGCATACATTCTGGAAGAAAAAAATGATGGGAGTAGTAAAAATTTAAAAAATAACCTGCAAATTAAGCATTTTGTACCACAATGTGTGTGACACTGATATGACGCCCCACAATATCAGTGAGACAGTGGTGTCAGTAACGCTTTTCTGAGAAACATCTGATTTACACTGATATCTCGGGGGGGGTTGGGGGGGCTTTGATGCTTGGAGCAACATTTACAGTGAGCTAAAGATACTGGTCTCTCCAGCAGTAGTATTTTGTAAAAGCAGTGAGGCGTACAAGCTGGTGAACAGTAATCATGTTACTGTTTTACTGTGAAAGATTCCTTGGCTACTTAGTCAAAAAAGTTAGTCCTCAATGTGGTTTCATACTGTGTGTTTTTTTTTTTTTTTAGTTAAAAAACTATATAAAATAAATATATAATGTCGAAGTCCAAAAATCACCAGAACACTCACCGATGGGAAATAGGGACCAAGCAATTAACCAGCTTTACTCTTTAGTGTGATTAGTTAAGGACAGAAGACGGCAGGAAATTAGCTGCATGCGAGGTAATTCCGCCTTGCAGTGAAATGCAGTGCAGGTATTATTTCTTGTAAATGGTTTATTGAAGAGGCTCGATTCCGTGGGGGGGTTACCCTGCTTTAACAGACTCAGTGAAGTTGTAATGTCCTGTCAGTAGTAAACTGCAACATCAGCTTTTCAGAAAGTTATTATGCTAATCAACGCTTTGGAAACCACACCCATGAATCGGCAGAAACGCTCTCCTAGGCATCAAAGAAAATGATTTCGCTTTTTGGGTTTCACAGAGGAAATTTATGGGGACCGATGCCTGGGTTATGCCAGGCTGCAGTAAGATCGGGTAGGTGGGGTGTGAAGAGAGCATGAGCGATATGGTCCTTTTATTTTTTTGTTGACTAAAAATATGCTTAATAAACAGAAAGGGTGAGATGTGCGGGCAGCACGGACTGCCAAAGTCACCCGAAACGTTTGCACGATATGCCTGTGTACGTGAAAGTTTCCTGTAATCTGATCGTCCCTCTCTACATCGCCTGCAGCGTATGAAGGGCTGCTCTCGTGTCCTGCGTGTCCCCTTCTCCTCTCCCCCCTCGTCCTGTCTCCTGGGGAAGGTTCCAGGCCCTCTGTAACACTCTAAGACTGTCTATGGAAGAGACAGATGAATCCCAATCTGCCCAATGGCTGGGTTTAATCGAGCTGCACTTTGCGGCTGGTGTAATGGAGAGGGCGGGGCTGCGTACACAGTCTGCCATTCCGGCATTTTCCTCTGCGTGCTGGTGGGTATGTGGGCCAACAGAATTTACTGTGCGGGACCCCAAAGTCCAGGGCCAATTTTTAATCCCAGTTCAGCCTTGGGAGAGGGGCATACTACCCAGAACTCCCATATTCTGTAAGTAGAAAAGTATCGATGTATTCCGCATGTATTCCTGCAATGAGGTAGGCTATAAGGAAAATGATGAAATAACTACCTCTCTTGCATTCTGTACAGCAGGTAGATACCAATGTTAGAAGAATTATAACTGCTAACAGGCAGTAACTCAGGTGATGCAATTGCGTGACTTTTGCTAAGTCTCCTGGAGGGTAACGTCATTTTGTTATTGATTACTTTAAGTTAGTATTGTGCTACATGGATCAAACAGACAATAGACATTCTTATTAAATGAAACAATACTGAACATAAAACATTTAATGATGTATTTCTGTGTAGGCGTGTGTTATGACTGTAACCAATGTGACAATCAGTCATTCACCCACATCCCTCCCCCCACATAAATAACTAGTAATTAGTTACAGGTTTCAGCCCAAACTACATATCTAGAATTATTTCAGTGCAATTATTCCTTTAATATTTATTTTGAGCTAGGCCTATATCATACTTTTGTTATTGGGAAAAGCCAGGAGTTCCTGGTAAATATGACGGCTGCTTTCACTTTTTGTTTGACTTTTGACATATATTACACTGTATAGCCGCCCAAAAGGGGGCAGTGCACCGCCATTATATGTTCAGCTTACCAGACCCTCTATACAGTGCATCTATCTAGTGGCAGGCTAACTATTCCCAAGGGGGGGGGCAATCAGTGGGCCATCCAAGTTATTTTTTGGCGTCGAAACAGAAAGGAGGGGGGTTAAAAAAATGATGGGACATCAATAATCTGCTAATCAAAGGACGGGGTGCCAGAGGTTAATCTCACCAACCGGGACGGGGGGAGGGGCAGAAATGCTGCTGATCAAATTTGCTGACGAGGATTCTGGGATACTGGGCCCCGCCGCTGGGCCCCGCCGCCTCCAGCACCAACAATCATGTCTAAAATCGCCGCCTGGTTCTCAGATGCACAGTAACTGAACCTCGATCCTGATTGAAGGTGTGGAGGGACCAATTTGTATCTCTGAGGATGCAAATTGCTTGTCACTAAGGCTACACCCTCAAGAGTCTGCCAATTGTACTCTAGCTGAAAGTAAATGTAGATCTTTTAGTTTAATTTAAGGTATGGAAATAGACTCAGCAACATTTTGTACCATTGGGGTATATTTATATTGTCTGTACCTTTTCTATACCCATTTTTCTGACAGAAAAGGGTGTACATTTTGGTATGGACTATAGGGACATGTGGCTACCAATGCTGCACGAGCAGGTTGCATGTGTTTAGGGAGGGGGGGGCTGATATGGCCCCTACTGATGTTGAAATCTAACATATGCCCTGATATGCAGATTGTTTGCATTAACGAGCAGTTGGATATAATAGTGTCCACGCGGTGGGTTCGTCTAATAGGCTACTGGAAGGAATGCGAGCGGCACTATCTCTGCAACAGAAAGCTTCGCACTAAGATCGGAGGTCCGATCGCTTTCTGTTTCAGTAGACCACCAAAAACGCCCGCGGCCGACCGTTGCCATAGAAACATCAGCAGATCGCCTTGATCCAATCCAGAGCTTTGTGACGAATGTAAAAGTAAGGTTGAGATAAAGGCACAGGCACAAGCTCCTCTGTCAGAGCAGAGAAACGTGGTTTGTATGAACGTGTCACCTGCTTTTGCTGCCAATTGTAAGTAAATCGCTAAGAGCGAGCGTACACTAGGTGGCGCCCGAAAGCTGGTTATTTGATGTACTACATCAAGATGTACGATGTACACCGGTTTCACGCTAGAATTATTGATTCTTGAATTTCTTCTGATTTCTTGATCCATGCATTTCCTTTGGGGGCTCACCTCACATTCACCTGAAACACGAGAAAGAAGGAATTAACTTTGTCATTCATTCAAGCTAACGTGCATAGTTGACATCCCTCAACATATTAATCCCGAATTATGCATCAGTTCAAAATAACAAAAGTTGTCGTTCCAAGTTTATGTCTATGACCTAACACTTACGCGACCAAATACTACGTTAAGCACTTGGTCGAATTGACTCCTGTATGCACGCAGAATTAATAGAAAATGAAGAATATATCGTTTCAGATTTCTTATACTGTAGCTAGCTGCTCTTTTATTTACGCATATATTTACAGCCTATTTATAACGATAAAGACAATACTGATGTTACTGCCAATTCTGTTTCGATTCTCTTGCCAATAGCTAATTGAAAATGAGCGTAGATTGCTTGGTACCGTGCAAAAAGCAATTACTTGAGTCATAACAATGCCATGATCGATTTGGGACCACAATCCGCAGCTACCGAGAAAGCAAGGCAATGACTGTGATACAGCGGCACCGAACCGGGAGCGCGGGATGCGCGGACTCGCCTTTCACGGGAGCGGAACGCGTCCGATCCTCGCCTCTCTCTCTAAACGCTGTTTTGGCGGAATTGGGATTGCATCTCCCCTCCATTTGCCACAGGCACTCTTCAATATTTAATCACGGCTTCGTTTGAAGAGCGGTGTACGCACTGTGCTTGATGGAGGGGAGGGGGGGACGTTATCGGTCGGGATGAAAGGCTGTCTGGGGGCAGCAGAAATTCGCTCCTATACATACAAAATCTTCGCTTTCAAGTGATGCCGAGCCTGACAGGCTCAGCACATGCAAAAAAAAAAAGAAAATAAAAAAAAAGAATATCGTATCCCTACACGATGCACAGAAAACTAAACTGTTTTATTCTTGAGCAAACCTTTACCTGTCATTGACTGTTATTCCAGTTTAATCAGTTAAATCTTTTGCAGTAGTGACCAGAGACCTGTACAGACGCTTGGAGACTTTTCCACAATGCGCCAGTGTGAAGTGAATTGTTAAGGAAGATTTAGCTTCTTAGCTAACTTTTTTATTTTATTTATCATTCTACGCTTTATGGCTGGAACAGTGACTGAAGGAGAGCAACTTGAATGACTTGCATCCACACCCTGTAGGCTATAAGGTAAAAAACCTCTAACCACTATGCCTGCTAGTTCACCAGATGGTACTACACTTAAACTTGGTTACATGGCAGAGAAATGCCAGATTTATGTCAACAGTATGAAACGTTAGCTTCAATGATCTTCTGAAGGAACGCCTTTGTACTCATAAAAAGCATTTCACCGGACAGTTTGTGGTTCACAGTAATATGCTGTTTGATGGTGGTGCGAATGTCATTGACGATAACCGTTTGGATGAGACCAGCTTCCTTAGGCGACTGTCCTTTTCTCCCACCAATAACGTCAACAGCACCTACAGTAGGCCTTGTCCATAGTTGGGATCAGCAGCAGATACTGTGGTTCAGTTCTTAGTTCTCTACGATCCAAAAGGGGCCTTCTTCTTGTACCCTACAATGATTACAGCGTGCTGCCACACCCACCACACAAGAAACCAGCTCAGGGACGAGTGCAGCTTTACTATGGATCCAAATGGACCAGTGTGAGGCTTTTCCCAGTGGCTGGAGTGCCAATCATGCCAGCAGCTTCCAAATTCCCCTATGAGTTGGAGGACCTCCTTATAGGGCTGGATGTGGAATAACATCATACCCAGGACGAAGCAACTGCAGGTTAAGGGCTTTACTCAAAGGCCCAACAAAGTACAATCACCGGTGGCATTCAGAGCATTCAAACCAGCAACCTACCGACTGCTGGCACAGATCCCTAGCCTCAGAGAAACCACTCCACCCTGCTGTATAACTGTGCAAAAATGTTTCGTTGCTTTAGTAAATGCTGATTTGAGCTCCTAGCAAGGTGTTGTGTGGTTCACCAGGCGAGGCTGCTGTGTCTGCAGCTGGAAGGTCACTGGTTCAAATCCCAGGGTTTGTGAGTGGGCAAGGGTCTCAACCCTTAACTCCTTCCGGAATCGTCTGACCCTGCTTTTCCGAAAAATGTATGTTGTTCTGGAGTGTGCTTAAAAAAAAAATGTAAATTAGAGCATGGGCGTTCGATTAGTACAGCCCCCAAGAAAACAAGGGGAGCTGTGTAGTCAGGATGGCTGGGGAGCTCTTCTGAATAAGGAGGCTGTGGGATTTCAGCGGATGTCTGTCCTTCTCCCAGCTCCTCTCACTGCTGCTAATGGGTCACGCTGAGCCCTGCAGGCATGTTTAGGATGCACGTCTTGATTGCATGGCCTCTATATCGCTGCGATGCGACACTGCAGGCTTTTGGAAAAACGGGGAAGGAAGTGTCATTCAGAATATGTGTGTCACAGAGGACTCTATAAAAGAAAATCCCCGTTAAACTTGCTTAATGGTGTCTCACTTCCCCCTTCTTCTCCTAATTTGTTTTGCACACAAAACAAAATCCGTCTTTAAGACTGGGAATGAGCTCTCTAGATACGCAAGCACTTTGTCAACAAAAACAAAAGAAGAGTTGCGTATCACACAAGGCGGATCACCTAGCCGATGGTCTGAAGAGAACAAGGATCATGTTTTATTCGTTCTGAAAAGGCCAGGCAACATGTTAGTATTGTCCCCCTGCATGTTGCGTGTTGAAACCAAAGGGGGATTTTGTATCCATTCACAAAATTGCTCACATCCTGGAAGCTCTGTGGTTAGGAGTTTTGGGAGACATTTCATGAAAAGTTCCACCCTCAAAATAATCCAAGTGCTCTTTGCAAGGTTTGAAACAACTAATAAATCATTTTTGGACGCCAAACGTGAGCCTGTATTTTACAGACTAGTAAAAGGTACCAAGCCTTTTAACATTATATTCGGTTGTATAATACATGTACCACTTAATAATGGCAAAATGACACTCTTATATTTTGCATCCTATATCTGAACAGATGCAGCAGGTGAATATTCATAAATCTGGACAGATTCCAAAGGCAGTTGAAACCAGCTGATGGCCTGTCCACTATTTCACACAGACAATCGCAGGTCTCCCAGCCAGGCTCCACGGAGCATCCCCTCAACCACAAAAGGGCTTCCAACGAGAGAACCAAGGCTTCGGATTCTAAACTGATGGGTCACTGTCACATCTCATTGGCCACTTCCCCTGCTCTCATTGGCTGGAAGCAGTGATTGGCAGCCCATGGTAACTCCCACCCACTGAGAGATCCAGAACTCGCTTTCTGTCAATATATAGCTAGAAATAACTCAACTTTACCGTTTTTATTCCAGCTAATTAATGTCAGTTAGTTTTTTTATACCCATAGCAACCTACAGTACAAGAGAATACATTGGTAATTAATGTCAATTTAATTTAAATTATTCGAGCCTAATGTTGAACGTAAAATCTTACGCTCTGGTTCACCTGTACAAGGTCTGCGTCAATTTATGCCCTTATGCGTGTTTAATGCTTATATAATGACATTATATAAGAAATACCAATCCAATGATGAGTAACGGTAAAATACAGCGAAGTGCCCAATTAAAAATGAAGTATAATAATTAAAATTGTCTTCCATGTGATATTAATAGAAAGTAAAATACAAGTTTGTGTCGTATTTTGTTAATTTGTATTCTACACTGTGAACAAATAATGTATAAATGTTATTAGTTCTGAGGAATTACATATGCTTATTTGTGGTAGGAACATGACATTTAATTACATAGGGTAATCGGTTGTGATAAAGTACAGCTGGCAGTAGTAATTTGGTTGCTTTGAATCGCAAAACGCTTCATTGAAGGAAATGTAGATATTCCTCATGGGTTTGTAGTGACTTTAAGTCATCTTTACTCTTAGACACAGACATGTGGAAAATCCGGTTTCGAGTCCGGTTACATTCCCCTCATTTTAAACATGAGCTCATTTTAAAATAATGAATTATAAGTCTCTATTCAAGTGTAGAGCCCTTCCTGAACATTCAAAGCCTTAAATTAACCACATATGAAAAGTAGCGCATCCGTTCAGGTTGAATGAATTAGGCATCCGACTATGGCGGTTTTCCAGGTATTAGTCTTAATGAAACAGGCTGTTATCCGGAGACTGGCCAGGTTATAATGCATCTATTCATTCAGACATACATACATACATACATGCATGCATGGGGTTTTGAATACACTATGGCGGGGGGGAGGAAACTCGTACGAAGCTGCCGCTCGCAGTGGTGCCATGTTATGGAGGTTGACCAAAAGCCAGCAACAGCCAGTCCGTGAACATCCCCCAGGGAGGGTGGAGGGGAATGTGGAGGGAGGGTGGAAGTGATGCAGCGATATTTCCTGCACCTGTGGATGAGCTCACTGGCACCGTATGCACGTAGGCTGCTCCGGAGCGCAAATCGCACGGGCGACGCGGGGCGGAGCGGATGCGCATTCGGGGGATCGGCGATCCGGGGGCGCTCTCCGTGAGTCCTGCGGGAGGGCGATGGAGGAGGCAGCGGACGGCGCTCCCTCCTCCGCGCCGGAGGACGGCCACCTGGCGACCTGGCGCTGGGGCAGGAACACCAAAGAGCAGGTCCAGCTCAAACAGAAGATCCGAGACCTGCCCGCCCTCCTGAAACACGGGCTGCATCTGCGGAGGAAAAGTGTAAGTGCGGCCGCCGCTTCCCGGTCACCGTGTGCCGTTCATTAGCGCTCGGAGGCGGACGGCGGCGTGCAAGCGCCTCGCGACGGGCTGTGGGTCCGTGGATTGCTGTAAGCGGGAGCCCGGCTCCTCTGCGTCGGGTGCGTCCAGGGGGCGGTTGCCTCCCTTGCATGCGCCCCTAGGATGCATGACTGTAAAATACGCGAGGTTATACTGCAGCGTACATTTAGCAATGAATGAATTCATGGGTGCAATTAATGCATTAGATTCGATTTGATTATATTTCATGCATTTTTATTAATTTGATAATTCGCCTTATCTAAGACGCCGGTGATCGGTAATCGACAACCTCCTTACTTATATTTGACCCTCCTGGGATGTTGGTTTCTGGATAAACAGCATCTTTCTCATCATCCAGATGACTTGTAGCTTAAAATGGCACGGTCTTTAAGTGAAAATAAAAGTGCATTTATTTTAATGAACAATAATTACTGATCCTGGCAGTGTTGGGGGTGATTACTAGTAAAACGATACCGCGTTATCCGCGCGTAGTGTTTTTGAAATCCAGAGAACAGCGTAGTAAATTTCAGTCAGGTTGGGAAATTGAAATTACTTCTGCTACTAGGTGCAACTTAATCGTTCCAAAGGTGTCCTGTCGTTTTAAAACTGTAAGGGCCACTCAGCCGGATTATTTTACAACACGTGCGTGCACCTGGGGGGTCTTGGGTGGTTTCTGAACCATGTAATGACCGTTGGCAAAGCTGGACGGGAGTACTTTATGATCTGTCAAGCAAAGCTGAAATAAGATATCGCAGATCCTTGAGCACCTAGGATGGACTGCATGCTTGTCAGAAACTCGGGAAGAAAAATATCCTGATTGCTGGTCAAGCATCCTTCAGCAGGTGGGGGAGCGTGCGTGGATTGCAACGGTAACCAGTCAGTTCTCAAGTCACGCCGGGCAATATTGACGGTATAGAGCAGGATTAGGCATCATCCTGGAAGCAGCTGGGGTTAAGGGACCAGTGCTGGTATGGTTGCTATGCTGGTCATGGGATTAAAATGCATAACCTTTGTGGGCATAGATGTGTAAACTGCTGAACTGTTTCTGGAGCATGGATGACACTAGCCACACTAGCGGGAGCTGGGGAATGAGTACCAGGTCTGTATCGGGCTCGTTTATGAGACCCTGGGAGCCGCGTGTGGGAGGGGGAGGGGGAGGCAGCTGCCGTGATAATCCGCAGGCAGATCCCGCTCGCTCCGGGGAAGTGTGGGAGCCGCGGGGGCCTCGCGCAGGCTGAATCAGGCGCGCGTGAGGACGGCCCCGACTCAGACGGCGCTCTCGAGCCCCCCCCCCCCCGGGAAATCTTGCGCTCTAGGTCGTTTATCAGTTGTGCCGTTACTGCAGTCCAGTGGCGCCGTATTGCCTCCAATCAAAATCATCGTTATTGTCCCTTTGGAAATGCTGGATTCTTTGTAAAACATATTCTGGGGGGACTAGATTGTGGGGTGCCAGGTTATATATGGATTCAAAGAAGCATCCTAATGGATGATGGTCATTACTGCTACAGGGTAACATCATAAAGCCCAGATTTCATCATGAAGTCCTCAGACACAAGTCCTGCCTGAAGTAATTATGAAGGCCTTCTGTCTTGTAAACAAAAAGCCCGTTAGAAGCTGCTGATTGCTGATGGGCTTCAGTTTTGGGTGAATTTTGTGTTTTAATGATTTTGTAGCAGATTTTTAAAAAAAAATCGGTTATGAGGAAGGCACCGAAGCTCTTTTTAACGTTGTGGGGAGACAGGATGAGATTCAGGAACCAATGGAGCGTGTGCAGAAGTGGGAATAAAATCTATTTTTTGGTGTGAAGAACAACGAAGCTCCAGACTTTAGATCCATCTGTGATGAGGCGGTGGGGGCCGGGATTCTGCACTGAGCGTGAATAACACTGGGAACAACATCCAGCCCTGATTATGTCTCATAAAACCAGCTTTATTACGATGGCACGGCTGTGCATAAAAAACCGTACCAATCTAAAATATGTAGATGCACTAATACCCGATTTCGCATGTACCCCCCCCCCCCTTATTTCCCGCTCACAGTTGTAGCAATTAACTATTAATCCAGCTGTTAAAACTTTAATTGATGAATTGCTAGCTCTTATTAAACCGTGGAATCACAATGAGTTGAGCTCGGGAAAAGTCGCACAAATTAAAATGCCAATTTAAAACATAACAGTTAAGCATCAATGATTTAATCCGACGTTGGGATTTAGGCAAATGCAAACAATAGACTCGTGTGTTACATTTTAATTTGAGTCTCTTTACCGCGGTCATCAACCGATCCTTTGTGGAAGCAACTAAGCGAATTCTGACCGCCAGACTGGCACTTTTCCAGTATAGATCTGTTTGACTATATTTTCGCAATGTACTTGATTGTTTCAGTAGCCGTAAGATTTTGAGATGGACACCTTTTACGTAACATATACTCCCCACTGGAATTATTTCACTAATTACCCTGGCTGAGTTCGGCAGCTTCCTGTGGTGTTTCTGCGAGCTTTTCCTACACAATGCCCATTACGCTTTACTTATTCAGTATCTGGCTTGATGCTCGCTGAACATTCGCTCATCCCACCCTCGTTTTTATCCCCTTAAAATCTGCGTGTGTCTTCACAGTCTGTGCCACCGTTGGCTAGAAGGACGACAGTTTTCAGCTTGACTCGACGTCGTCCATCGGTTGCCTGGGTCTCTATCATGTACATTTTTTAAGGAGCCTTTCTTATTCAGTGCATGTAGGACGTCAATGGCCCCGTCTCGCAGATTTTACTTTTTAATATCTGCCTTAAGGTTTCAGGCAGCCATACAGTGTGCGTATCCCAGTACTACTGTGCTTTCCGACCCAGTGACACTGGTAAGAGTGTAATTTCGGTCCCGAGAATGTCGTGTTTTTTTTTTTCCCTTCACGCTTGTATGGGATTGGCTGGTGATTTAGCAGCATCATCTCATTGGGCGTGACGGGATTATCCGAGAGGGACGAGTTGTGGCGTGCCGGTTTAACGGCCCTGCGAGTAAAGCTCCTCTCAAGGCCCAAAGCTTTAATCTTGCCGTAATCCACACCAGGCTGATGGTGCCCCCCCCCCAGGGGTGGGCGAAGCGTCCGGACAGCGTCTGTCCTGCTGTGCCTCTGATGCCCCATGGGGCTCCGGCCTGGATCAGGCTGAACTGCAGGCTCCTGCACTCCGGGCCCTAAATGAAATGCGTTTAAGTGTGCATGTGATTCTTTGGGATGGACATTAAACGGCAATAATGCAGTGTGATGCCCTTTAGGTTTGGATCAGACCGCGATTAGGTTGAGGGGTGGGTGGGAATTGGTCGCTGAAGATGGATTTATTGAGTGAGTAACATCTTGGTCTGGCAGTACTGCAGTGGCCCCCTGGATGGCGTCCCTGGGGGCTGGTGACCTGCCGCATGGTTGCCCCTCCATCCACTGGGTGTTCGTCATATTTTTCTCATCCCCAGTCGATTTGTGTCTTGACAGCAGTCCCCTGACACCATCCCCGGGCCCAGCGTGGGATTCACCAGGCATAAGGTAAAGGTCCTTGGAAAGGTTGTGTTTGGGAGTCAGGAGAACCACACTGTGCTCTGTGTGTGTGTGTGTGTGTGTGTGTGTGTTCTATCCGTCTCTGTCTGTGGGTGTATGCATTTGTCTATCTCTGTGGGTGTGACTCTGTGTGTCTCTGTCCGTATCAATCTCTCTCTCTGTATCTGTCTGTCTCTCTGCATCGGTGTGTCTGCCTGCCTGTCTCTCCGTCCCTGTGTCTGTGCACACGCTGTCTCACCGTTCCCCTGAGAACCCTGGGGACGGCCCCTGCTCTGCTCTGATCCCCGTGAAGATGCCTCTTCACGATGGACCGCTTGCCCATCCGTCCCCATCTGTCCCCAGAGGCCCGCATTGGTGGCTCATTAATTGCCATTAATAGTTCTTTATGGAGGCGCCGTGTGGCGACTCTCAGAGCAGCCGCGGCTCTTATCGGCTTTATGGGGCCCTAACCGATCCAGTTTGACCAGTTTTGTCTTCTGTCTGAGCTTTGCTGGAGGATGGGATGGTATCTGGCTTGCCTTCCTTCCAGAGCGCCTCTCCAGTTTCTGATTTGAGGTTGCCATGGGCATTGTTGCACGCAGGTGTTTGTGTGTGTGTGTGTGTGTGTGTGTGCGTGTGTGTGTGTGTACATGTTGTTAACAGAGGCCCACTCTGTCTCCCAGGCCTGCTCCCAGAGCTTTCCCTGTGCAGGCCGCGCTCTCAGGAACGCCTTCCTGTCCCACGGCCCATATCCCGGCAAGGAGAGGATACACCTAGCCCGCATTATCAGGTAACACTCCCCCCGCGCTCTGCTCTTTGTGTACGAGGGGTATATGTGTGGGCGTTTGGGTTCCCGCGCGCGTGTGATCGGTCGTGTAGCCTTCCAGTCATGCAGATTCAGTTTAAATTCAATCGCATTTGCACTCTTGCATTTCGGATGCATCGTGGGTAAAAATACCAAGTCTCTGCTTCCAGTGACGCCCCCACATCTGGCTGCAGTGTCATTGTGTGTCTGCAGCTCCAGTTTGCTGCGGCAGCCCCCCCCCCCCCCCCCCCTCCAGGGGGGGAACCGACGCCGGGCGGGCCGTCCGTCCCCAAAACCCGGTCTTT
>JAABNY020000046.1:3124816-3135247 GCA_015164015.2 Brevimyrus niger | reverse complement strand
ACACCCCCCCCCCCCCCCCCCCATAGGTGTTCGGCCATAATCTCTGCCCCCAGCCAGCAGCCAGTGAACCAAATGTTGATGAATATCAACCAGATGTCGTCCCTTGGCCTGCAGGGAGCACTGAAATGAACAATTTTTAATTTTAGTGGTGGGGGGGGGGGGGGGGGGGTGTGTGTTCATACGTTTCCACGTCTCCCCGCATGGCTGAACTCGTTTGTCGAGTGTCACCGGCTCGTAAAGCCTATTGGCTCCGTTCCGACGGGGACCGATGGGCTCTAACTGAAGATGGCGAATGCTGCTTATTCCATCCAGGTGAAGGCTTTCCTGGCCGGCAGGGTGCTGATGGGGAAATTAAAGCCATAAAAGATGGGTTTACCCCCCCCCCCGAACAGCTCATCGATGGCGACATTTTTACAGAGTTCAGTTTCAGCAGAATGTTTGTCCTTTAACACTTTAATAAATGTTTCTGAGACCGAGGATGGTTTGAGCAGTGAAATACAACTGATGGAGCTTCCAGTGAGCAAACAGCTGTGAGTCCCGCAAGAAATGATCCGGGACGGGCGCTGACCCCGATTGCGAATGGCGGCGAATGGCGGATTTCTTGTTAGAATAATACTCACTACTGTCCGGGAGACTTAGTGATGGGTCCTCTCTGCTGAGGTCTCTGTGCCGTTCAATGGGCTTGTGAGGGCACATCTGTGTGTGATCATCATCACGTGTGTGTGCGCACACACACACACACACACACACACACCAACAGCTGTAGGTTGTTGTGGAAGACCGTTGGTTTTCAACCTGGGGTCTGTGAAGCTGTTGCAAGTGGTCTGTCGAGAGATTTTGTGACTTGACGGTATTTTAAACCACTATGAGACCCACCCCCCCCGGTGCAAGGAAGGTTGCAAGTTTCGAACCCAGAGCATCACGGCACCAACAAACGCATGCGTGTGCAAAGAGTGACCTGTGCATTTACGTGTGAACCAGAGTGATCGAATTTAATCAAGTCCAGAGAATATGGACATTTCCCTTCTACATATTTCAAAAGATGTTCCTGGGGAGCGTGTTTATAAAGAATGCTTTGGCGGTAATACGGATAAGCGTGAGGTTTGCGTGTGCGGAGGCTGTATAGCGGAGCAGACTTCGCCACCTCATTAAAATGTTAAATCTCGTGTGTCTGAGAAGGGGGACGGCTTGCTTTCAGTGTAATATTGTTATGTTCTCTTTAAAAATGGCTGTTTGGATATTAGCCTCCCACACAGGCTGGCTTATTGCGGCTCAGGGGAATTAGCGACGTGTTTGCATTTCATCTGCGCCTGGGGGAAGCTGAGGGCCGTCAGGAGGAGGCTGGGGAGATGCGGGCGTACGGCTGCCAGCTCTCACACCTCCAGGGAGCCAGTCACGGATTCACACTCTCAGGATCAGGCAAGACATCTTACAGCGCGTCTTTATTATTCGATCATGAACCTAAACTTGGCTGCATGAAAAGCGCTGGGGTAGTTCGCAAACCCTACAGACCTAATTGTGAGGTAATAAACCCTTACATACACGTGAACACCCGCGCAGAGTTATCTCGAACTGAAAATCTCACGCCAGCCACATGACCAAAGTTGGCAGCCCTGTAATGTGGATGTGGAAGAGAGGATCGGGACGCCTTTGGTACGCACGGCGTTTGGTCGGAGGTCCAGACGGGCTTGGCGGAGCCCCTGGCGGGGGATCTTCAGCGACTCCCACGAATCTGAACCCCGCCGGTCTGGAGAAGCTTTTCACAAGCGGTCACCCACTTATTCCATTCAAAACTCTTCTTGCAGTTTTCTACATGGTACTCATGTAAAAATGATTTATAAAATTGTAATTGTATAACCTTTTGAGCGTTAAACTTTATCACTAATGATAATGTTTATTTAATTATTATTTTTTTTAAATGGCATAATAGGCGTGTTTGCGAAATGAATCAGCAAGGAGTAGCAGACAGGCTGGTTTGTTGTCCTGGAAACAAACAGAAAAAAAACGGAATCCGATTCTGTGTCATATTATCACCGCTGGAATCGAGCTCAAATTTGACCATTAGGGTGTCATTTGGTTTTTCTATTCATGACGTCAAACATTTAAACCCGTCACCATTCTGGAGACTCATGGGAGGTCATAGAGAGGACAAGTTTGATGAACCTGACAAAAGCTGTTTGGTTCAGTCTATACTGCAGGTGCCTAGAGACCTTTAAATGTCCTCAACCGAACTTCAAAAGCCTTTGTCCCTTTGCAGAGCCACTTCCAGGATAGAAAACGCTTTAAATGCGGAATGTGACAGCTTTCTGTAATAAGAACAGAACCTGAACTCTGTAAGGTCTCAGCAAAGCAGGAAACGGGTTCGGTGTTAGTGGGTCACGGGAGCAAACGAAGAATCCGGACGAAGCCCATCGTCGGTTCGCAGACGGAAAAGTCGGAAGGACACAGCGAAGCAGGCAAGTCGTCCTGGAGGAGGTGATGACCAGCAAACGAGCAAAGACCTTGCAGGCCTTGGTGAGGGGCCAGAGTATGGGCTTGGTTTCAAAGTTGGTACCATCCAGATGAGCTCCGAATTTACCGTCCCCCTAGAATCTACGCCATTTATGAAGGCCCATTTAGAAACATTTAGTGTGTTTTTGTCAGCGCTGTGACCGGATTGCATCTCATCTACTCTGTGGAGAATCTCCTCCTCCTCCATGGGATTGGTGACCTTTAGGGATGAGGGTCGTACTGGAGACACGGCCAGATCAGCTGGGCCGACGTGGGGGGGGAGGGGGGTTAGGGCGGAGGAGCAGGAGGTGGAGGTGGGCGTCTGAGGTGGAGCTCGTCTGGTGGGTGGGATCCCTCATCTCTCCACTGACGCCCCCCCTGCATGTCTGGCCCTGTGCTCAACCCGGAAGTCCTCCTGCCTGCCCTCAGGGCCCCGGTTACGGTGTGATGCTCCCTCCCACGTGTGAGCCCGTCAGATGGGCCCGTTCTGAGTCACGTGACGGACGACGGGCTCTGAGATCCAGTGAAGCAGACTGGAGTGGGTGAATAAGGAGCGCATCCTGAGCAGAGCCAAACAAAACACATGCATGGGCTGACTTTATGTTAAAGTGATACTAATTTTACACACTTTGATGACAGCCAAGGGTTCTTTTAGTGTGGAGTGTGATGCTACAGTTTGTAGTTTTTTTTATACGTCTTGGCATGTCTATAAAAAGGTGTGTAGGAGGGAGACGGACATCTGGCTGACACTAGGTAGGACTGCATCCTCCGCAGTACCAATAACAACCAGCAGGTGGCCATCTGAGCTGTTATGGGGATTTGCGGTTTCCTTGTTGCCAGGACTTGGGCTGTGTTTATCCGCTTTTGAATGGCAGTTTAACCCAAAGTGGAAATCCAGCAGGTATTTAAGATCCTTAACCATTCGGCTTTCAGATGGAACTGGAACCAGCATAAGTGTGATGAATGGTTTTGTTTTTAGGGTGGGGAACTGAAACGGCCGACATGCAATGAGAGGCCACACAATTGACCCCCCCCCCCCCCAACCTTGTAATGAATGAATGGATGGATGGATAACATCTACCCAGGAACCCAAAACAGTCACAATTGTTCATGAGGAAAAAGAATCTTAACTCAGATACTTTCCATTGAAACGTTAAGGACAAACCCTGGATGTTCTGGGGTCATTTTATGCTGTAACCTGGCTTGTATCTCCTGGGGCTCCTTCCCTCACGGCCGTCTTTCCGGATCTTTCTGGGAGTCCCGCTGATAGCATTAGCGCTGACGGCGTTAGCCGGTTTACAGTGTGTTCCCCAGAGGGACTCGGACTGCACTGTGCGGCTCGACCCGCCTGCCCGGCCCCGTCCTCTCGCCGCCCTCCGAGCGGCTCGTGTTGAGGCCCTACCACAGCCCCTGCCGAGAGAGGAGGCTGCAGCGAGGATGAGAGTCCTGCACACGCCGCGTTCAGGGACCAGGGTCGCCATGGTAACCACAGTAAGCTGTACTGATGCCCAGAAAGGGGAGAGTTGGGCATCAGAGAAAAGCTACGAACGCTAATGCTAATAACCGTGCGAAAATGTTCTTTATTCAAATGTCTGCCTTAAAGGTCTGTGGGTGTGACAGCGATCAGAGTGCTGTGACTCCGGGCAGGGAACGGAACAAACGTCGTGCTGGTCCGGTACTGAAAGAACCACAAGTGGGAGGGGCACGGATGGGCGTTCTCTCGCCGCGGTGCACTGGCCTGACCGCTGACGGTTGCGGCATCTTATGGTTGCTTGGCAACCGGGCAAACGGAACATGCAGACCGGTCACCCGCTGGCCATGCGTAGCCCCACCATATATGACGGGGGGAGCGTGGACGGTGTGCTTTGGATTCAGGGATAGGGCTGAGGCAGGCTCCTCTCCTCCGTGGCTGTCATTCCGACGAGGTCCAGACGCCCTCCCTGGTCCAGACGCCCTCCCTGGTCCAGACGCCCTCCCTGGTCCAGATGCCCTCCCTGGTCCAGACGCCCTCCCTGGTCCAGACGCCCTCCCTGGTCCAGACGCCCTCCCTGGTCCAGACGCCCTCCCTGGTGCAGACGCCCTCCCTGGTGCAGACGCCCTCCCCGCCGGTTCCTTGGGTATAAATAGCATCCAGCTGAAAGCAGCACCACCTTTACTTGTCCCAAAAGCTGGAAACGGCAGCTCGCTGCCTCACAGGGGTGTGTGAGAGTTATTTCAAGACCCCCCCTCAAACCCTGCCCCTCTCCGACTTCCACCTTCTCACGCGGCGTCCTCTCAATATCAGATGTTCAGTTGACGATGTAGGAAAAGGTCAGACATGTACGTATTTTGCATGCAGTTTTTCCTGTGACACGAGCGCTAAATGAATCTGCGAAGGTGCTAGAAGCGTTTGGGGGGGGAAAAAAAAATGTTTTTCAGCAGATGTTGCGTTTCTCTTTCCCGCGGGATGCTGGCGCCTCTGAAGTCACGTGTGCGCGT
This sequence comes from Brevimyrus niger, assembly GCA_015164015.2. NCBI lineage: Eukaryota > Metazoa > Chordata > Actinopteri > Osteoglossiformes > Mormyridae > Brevimyrus > Brevimyrus niger. The sequence continues at coordinate 3,130,279 of JAABNY020000046.1, read as the reverse complement.
GTCGCTCCAGGCCTGAAGAGGAGAGCGACGACAAGCGGGACATCTGCAATGAGATCCTCCAGATGAAGGCTCTGGAGCGCCTCACTTCCACGGTAAGAGGCAGTCGTGCTCTCGTTCGCCCCGAGGGCGGTAAGAGGCAGCCTCGCTCCCGTTCGGCCCGAGGGCGGTAAGAGGCAGCCGCGCTCCCGTTCGGCCCGAGGGCGGTAAGAGGCAGCCTCGCTCCCGTTCGGCCCGATGGCGGGAAGAGGCAGCCGCGCTCCCGTTCGGCCCGATGGCGGGAAGAGGCAGCCGCGCTCCCGTTTGCCCCAGTTCGAGACAGTGGACATTCACCCGCTGACCTTGGGCTGTGTTTCGGGGGAGTCCCCTTTGCATGCTGCCGTTTCCGAAGTTTCTCTGCGGCTGCCTATAGCGTCACCTGACCATCTCAAATCCAGCTGTAAGACTAAAAATATTCGCTAAGATTGAAAATCTGGTTGTGCTACATTTATTTTCTGTTGCACATAAAATAAGATTTATCTTGTAGTTGGAACCGCACTCATCATTCAGATCTCTAGTTTATGACTGTGTCCTGATTTGACTCTTATTCATAATAGGATCTCTTCAATTAAATTGTTCTATTGCGAATAAAGACTGATGTGGAGGTTCAATGATATAATTTCTGGAGGATGCAAGCCAATTTCTGCCACGTGTTTCTGTGACGTAGTGAAATAAATTGTGGAAATGAAAAGGAGGGGTACAGACTGTTTATTCTTCATTTGTTTTATTTATTTAATCTTTAGCTGTTTGCTTTGTTCCTTCTTTTGTGGTAGTTCGCTTGGTGGGTTTTATTGGACCTCTCCTCTTCGGGGGGTTTAAGCTGTGATTGATTCTGAATGTTCAGCTGGCTTGGAGGAAAGGGCTCTGGGGCGGATTTGAGGGATAGATTCGCTAGGTGAGGCGCGGGGTTGTCGCCATGGAGGCGCGATGCAGCATGCTGGTCACACGCTATCCCAGTGGACCAATCAGGGTACCCAGAACAGGCTGTGACAAATGTGACATCGCGGGAAGCCGGTCGTGGTGTGGTTCTGGGCATCTCATTAACCCGATTAAATTTCTTCTAAATCCAGAGCCGATGGATAGTGCAGTCAGGCTGTTGATTTAATTGTGTCCAGATAGCAAATATTTCTCCTAAAGAATGTCTTTCCTCCTGGGGAATTTCCTACAGACATTCTCGAAAACAGTCCCTCAAATGCAAAGCCCCCCCCCCCCAGCCAATCAGGAGCTTCCCTGCTGCTCTACTTGGCAGCCATCCAATCAGAGGGAGGCAGACGAGAGTTAATTGTGGCCCTTGGTGGAATGAGCATCTGGGTGCCCCTGGGGTCTTAGCATGCTCTGTCCCGTTTCCTGCACTCGTTAAAGTAGATGGGCCCCAGGTAGCTGGGCACTGGTCGGCTTGCAGTGTCACCCTGTGTGGTCTGGTCGGCCCTGTCATTGCCGTCTGTGGTCATGTGACAAGGCCCGGGCCTGGTGACGGTAACCGCAGTGTTCATCAGTCTGTCTCACCATCAGATTAAAGTTATGTTTAGCTTTTACGCAATATCTCCAAACTATCGGGTTTTTTTTGTTGTTTTTTTTTGCTGCAGCCATAAGTGCAGTTAGTAATGATATACTTGGAGGACAAGTACCCAGTAATGGGATATCATGTCAGGGCAAGTACTCGGTCAGGAATGGGATATACTGGGAGGATGAATACTCATTCAGTAATGAGATATCATGTCAGGGCAAGTACTCGGTCAGGAATGGGATATACTGGGAGGATGAATACTCATTCAGTAATGAGATATCATGTCAGGGCAAGTACCCGGTCAGGAATGGGATATACTGGGAGGATGAATACTCATTCAGTAATGGGATATTATGTCAGGACAAGTATTCGGTAAGGAATGGGACTATACTAAGTACTGGCTGATTAATGGGATATACTAGCGGATGTGAACCTAGTAATGGGATATCACGTCAGGACAAGTACTCAGTCAGTAATGGCATATACTTGGGGGGAGTTATCTGTTAACAGTGGTGCATTGTGTGTACTCATTCAGTAATGGTACCTATGTGTACCTGGTCAGTCAGTATATAGTTTAAGCTGTTTTATGAATTATAGTGACACAATGCTGCTCTATTCCAGCCTTTAGATCTCAGTACCTGATGGTGTCCCACAGAGGTGACCCCCCCCCCACACACACACACACACATGAGGTGGTGCAGGGTGATTGGCTGTGTTATGACTGCCTTGAAGCACTTTTCGCTGATTACCACACAGGCAGTGGGTCAGTGTGGGGTCCCTTTATCTGGTGTACGGGGCCTGTGTTCAGCAGCCTTTATTACCGGTTACTGTGGTTTTTTTAATTATTTATGGTAGCAGTTTGTAATACTTGAGCTGCCAGAGGCTGAGGGTGAGTTGAAATAATGGTGATTGTTCTTCCTCAGGTACATAATGAGCTGGCAGTGGCCCTGGCGAGGAAGGCGAGGAAAGCAAGTGAGTGTCTGTGTGTCTGTCTGTCTCTCTGCCTGTCTCTCTGTGTGTCTCCCTCCCTGTCTGTCTGTGTGTGTGTCTGTCTGTGTGTGTGTCTGTCTGTCTCTCTGTGTGTCTCCCTGTCTGTCTGTCTGTCTGTCTGTCTCCCTGTGTGTCTGATTGTATGTGTCGAGTAATAAATGTGGATATCGTAGCAGCATTGAGGTCTTGCACAGAAACCTGTCAGTCCTCATTCTCACGGTCTGGAAACTCCATGATGGGCACAAAGGCCAGCTTTATGTTCGCGTTCGTTTCCCTCGCAGTCACTGAGGACGACCATTCGGAACCAACAGAGGGCGCCGTGGAGGAACCTCCAGCTCCGGCCGCAGACAAGGTCTGGTCAAAGCCCGCTCCTTTATCTGACACGTTACACGCGGCTCTGAAGCTGTACACCCTTCCCTGGGGGGGGGGTACCAGGCACGTTTCACACCATTCATTCTCCTTGGACTATTCATATATGGTCAAGGTGCTTCCCTGGACCCTTTATTTAGAAAAGGGGATTTTTGAAATTTGTATCCACTGGAAGACGGTCAGGCAGTAAAGGTTGATGTCACAGTTTTCTGGTTGACAGCCAGCAAAGAACAATGAGAATGAATGGGAATGGAGAACACAGATGGGATGAGAAAAAAAACATTCAAGTGTTTGTATGATGCTCTCTGATTGGTGCAGCCTACTAGTGGTTTGGCCACATTCGTGTGATTATCTCACGGCAGCAGTAATATATTGCGATAATGATCGGACGGTCTCCCTCGATTAGCTAATGCACTGCATGAGCCTGCAGTGTAAGGGTGGATGTGTTCAATCGGTAATGCTCTAGAGATTTCTGCGTCGGACGGGTGACATCGAGGCGAACGAGCTCGGGGCCATCAGAGCTGCGTGAGTCCGCCAGACCGCGATCGCAATCAATAACCGCTAATCGGGTGTTAGTGGGTCTGTATATCCAGACCTGATTCAATTTCAACTTTATTCACTGCTGTTCGTGACGGAATGGAGTGAAACATGTCTGTCCGGGTGCTAAAACTGCTAACGTATCATGTGAAAATGCAATTACCGAGCGTTTCCCTCCCATCATGCAAAGTGCGCCTTGTTAATCAGTGTTTGTGGGTCTGTGCGTTACTGATGTACATATTGTATTGAAATGTTTGTGGATTTGCAGGTATTTGCGGATCCCGACGATGAAAGTCCCTCATACTGTCAGAGAGGTTTGATTTGCAAGCGGTTTTTAAGAAAAGAAAAAAAAAACAAACAAAAAAAAAACAAGGCATTTATGTGTCATTAAACATGTCGCACTAGATATGAAAACAACAGAAGAGCTGCTATTTGATTGGTGCCCTGGACACGAGCAGAGGACACACTGAGGAAATTTTAGATTTGATTTATATTCTACTTTGTCGTCTCATAAAGTATAGATATACAATGAAATGTAATCGTCTAACATGAAAGGATAAAATAGTGCAAAAATGCTAGAAGCATGGGAATGTCCTGGAAAGAAGGGGTGCAGCCCAAGCACACACACTCACACACACACGCACTCGCACACACAGGCACTCGCACACACACACACTCACACACACACACTCTCACACACACGCACTCGCACACGCACTCGCACACACACGCACTCTCACACACACGCACTCTCACACACACGCACTCGCGCACACACACACACTCGCACACTCACACACACGCACTCACACACACACACACACACACACACAGGATATGTGCTCCCCTTCTGCCAGGAGCAGATGTGAGTTTCAGAACGGCCCCCGATACTCTTAAACTGACTTGGCCTCTAAGACCTTCGCAGGATTGGAAGCGGGAACAATCTCTGCATCAAGTGGGCCGCTGTCAGACTGCGATGTCCAACCCTGCGCTGATGTGACCTCTGCGCTGAACTGGATCGGACCTACAAGAACTAGCCTGGCTGGAGCTGCCTAAACAAGGCGTGTCGGCAATACGGGAGCTTAAGGTGGCTGTTCTGTTACAGATGTGGTGTCAGTCGTACTATGAAGAGGTTGGGCTATACAGGAATAAAACGGGCTTAATTCTGAAATTGCCTAAATTAACTGGAATCGTTTTAGTGCTATTGATTGTGCTGAGGCCCCATGAGAGGAAACCAATGGCAAGAAAACAGGAAGAAGCAAGGAACTGTGGGTAGGGACTTTAAGAGGCCCTCGGGGGACTTTCCCCCCCCCCCCTCTGTGTTTTTCCCAGTTAATGTGAGGCGTATTGCTTGATCTAACAGACTCCACCGCCAGATCTGATGATAGACGCCAACGGTGTTTTCAAGTCGTCTCACTCAGTGGCCGGAAGTGGTTTGGCGAGGGTTGTGGCAGAGCGTTGGAGTTATCTCGCTCCCTCGTCTCGTGATCTGGGCGAGTCTCGTTTTGTTCGTAAGACCGATAAATTAGTGTGTGGGAGATAAGAGGCAGATTTGAGGATTTTTTTTTTTGGGCTCTGAGATATTTTTGGAGCTCGGTACAGGATGTAGGCAAAGGGCTTTACGTGAAATCGAAATCTTTGGGGCTGTTGTGCTTTTGTATTTCTGAGCCACGGAAGCAATTACACTTATCAGAGAAAAGAAAACTGGGAAACGAAACCCGAGCTGTTGGTGCTCAAGCTGAAGTTGGGTTTGAGATGGAAACCCGAGCTGTTGGTGCTCAAGCTGAAGTTGGGTTTGAGATGGAGCGCGTCTCAGCCGTGCAGAACTAAGCAACTTCTCTGTTCTGGTGCTGATTCTTCAGCTAGGGAGTCCTAACTGGGGGGTTGGTCAGAATGCAGCAAGTAAACAAGCCGCCCAATGAGCCCCGACGCCCTGGTGGTCACTGGCGGTTATCTCGAGCCCCCCCCTCCTTCCCCCCCCCCCCCCCCACCCCTCTCCTCCCCCCCCTCCGCCCTCCTCCTCA
>JAABNY020000046.1:3038091-3048959 GCA_015164015.2 Brevimyrus niger | reverse complement strand
GTTCCCAGAAACACAGGAAGGTCGATTTACAAGGGCCTAAGTGGTAGGTAGCTTACATCATAAACATCACCAGAGATAAAAAAAAAAAAAGATGAAAAGATGAAGAGGAACCTGTTGCTAAGTGGCCCGCAAGATTTGACTTGCCCAGCAGGGCTTAGAAAGGAACATTTCTGACGCCAGTTCCTCCTCCGTCTGTCTGCATGCAAACTCATACTTCAGTCTCTAGCCAAGGGCTAGTGGTGCTTATTGGTGAGCTGAGGCCTTCACGTCTGACGGCACGGCGTGCAAAATTATTGGTGACGAGCTGCTTCCTCATCTCATGTGGCACGAGCATGAGGCAACGCTCGTGCGACGCGCTCGTGCGACGTGCTCGTGCGACGCGCCGCTTTCCAGGGCCTCACAGACAAACCCGCGGTGCGTGCGTCTCGCTGTGGCGTCGTCCGGACCGGCGAGGGACGAACACCTGTCAGGGCTCCGGGGTCCCCTTGAAGGCTTGACTCATCGTCGCTGACGTCCGGCCGTCGCAAGGCTTCGCACGATAGCGCGCAACAAGCTGCTACGCTATCCATCCCCGGGGACTTCCAATTTGAAGAGTTCATTTAGAGATAAAAAAAAAAAAATCCAGTGATATTATAACACAGAGGTGCGTTAATTAATTGCTCCCATGGGGAAAAAAAAAAGATAATTATTGAAGCTCTATTACAGTAAATGTTCTGGCTTATTATTCACAGCTAATTTATGTACAAAATTATTAATGTGGTAGAGTTAATTACAGGAGGAGAAAGATCCTTTCATCACTGAGAATGGAAGCAGTGAATTCAGTAAGATTAAAATGAACAATTAAACGCCATGACTAAAATTGAGCATTTTAACAATACAAATTAAGAAGACATGCATACTTTTAAGATTCCCTTATTGGAAATAAGGTCGCTCTCTGAAACTCAGTGATTTACTTTGAATACAACAAATGACTCAGCATGACCTTTTGGAGGAAAAATTTCGAAATCCAGTAGCGTCAGATGGTCACCCTGATTGGCTGGGAGAAACCCATGGAAATCCTGATTGGCTGGGAGAAACCCATGGAAACGCATTCATGCAGACTAGACCGGTAGGACAAGTAGACAGCGTTTGGCTCTGGACTGAGAACAGGACAGAGAACCGCCGATCCAGCATTCTGCTATTGCTAAATCCGAACCGGAGTTGGTACTCCCCTTCAAACAGAACCATTTTGCATTTCCAAGCTTGATTTGCACATAAGATTAACGTATAATGAGGCAAACCATTTATAACTTAAGAGAATTGTAAAATAAACCACTGGCTGTTTTATGGAGGGGAAAAAAGCAGGAGGTTGGTGTCAGTCTGGGGTTTTGGGGAGACCCCTTCAGTCAGGGGGGTCTCTGATGGCCAACACCAGGCAGACGCTCCCTGCAGCTGCTCAGGAGCCTGTCTGCAGACAGATGATCATAGAAAAAGACGGCTGAGTGAATTAGCCCCCCTTCCCCACCCCAAATGCCTCATTCCACACTTCAAATGCGGTCGCACAGTAAATCAGGTGGCTTTTATAGCAGAGGTCTGACCTCTTCTTTCCCACCCGCTCCATGGTCTGTGCAGGTTCGCCCACTTTGTGCGTGCGTGTGTGTGTGTGTGTATGTGCGTGTGTGTGTGTCTGTGGGTGTGCGCATATCTGCACCATGTGCAGTTTTGTAATTACTACATTGCGGGGACCAGATTTCCTCACAACGTGTTAAAGACCTGTAACTTTTTTACCTTGTGGGGGACATTTTTTTCCATCCCCACAAGGATAACCTCAATTTTATAGAAAAAAAGAAATCTGTGACTGCAATTAAAAAAAAAGCAACTAAAAATGCCAAAAGTGTTTCATTTGGTTTCTTATGGTTAAGCTAAGGGCTGGGTATGCGGCACGGCTGTCCTTGTTGGGATCAGGGGGGTTTTCCTCATGGGAGTTAATGGACGAACCCCACTAAGACACAAACAGTGCTTGCGTGCGCAGTGGAGGTTTACGTGCGCAGTGGAGGTTTACGTGCGCAGTGGAGGTTTACGTGCGCAGTGGAGGTTTATGTGCGCAGTGGACTCAGGTACTCGGGTACAACCCAGCATATTTGGGCTGTCAAAGCAACTCGACCTGCACATTCAAGGTGACCAAGGGGCAAGATGATCAGCAGGAGGTGAAACACGGGGGGGCATCTGCGTGGGGTTAAAAGGACACTGTCAGCATGCTGGATTCGCCCATTTATGTCTGTCAACTTGGTTCACTTCCGATTGAATTGTGATTTTCACGCATAAAAAGTAAATACGTTAAAAAGATTACTGAGGAAGGAACTTTCTCTTACAATGTCAAGAGAGCTTTGAAGCCCACATTTGAAGATCTGTTCATTAAATTATTTGTACTTCTAACCTCCTGAGACCCCACCCGTTCGTTTATGTCCATTTTGTTTTTGCATCACTGATGTTAGGAAACATATTTATTCCTGTTGGACACTAAATAGGACACGCTGTGAAATTAAAAATAAAAATTAATTTGAAAAAAATTCAATTGCAGGATGTCTTATTTCCTCCAAAGACATAGAAAATCACAAATAACCTAAAATTGAAGGACATATTTTTTCCACCCTGGGACTCAGGACATATGGGACAAAGAACATATGGGACAAAGGAGATATGGGACAAAGTATAAATCAGCATTCGGTCTATTCAGATGTGCTGCATGCTTTTCAATTTCTTTTGGTTGTGTGGAGAAACTCACCGATCCAATATTTGGGGATAACCCAGGTCCAGGTGTCCCTATATTTTTCCCTTCAGGTACAAGTTCTCAGTTTTGGACACGATGCCAGTTGGCAGGTTGGAGCTTCTCAAACTATACCAATGAGAGATGTTCTCTGAATCAATTAGGTGGTATTAAAGCAGAAGGGAAAAAAAAAATACGATAAAGTTAATATTCCTCCAAGACATTTGTTTTGACAGGAAAGATCCTGTCAAACACATCTGATATATTGCTTTTACTAAACGGGAGTGCCTGCAAGATTTATGGGGATCAATTAACGCAGTCCTCATTAACACCACGGTGCCGCGCGGATCCTGATTAGCACAGTGTCGCGTGAATGTACCTCGCTGAAGTTTTTGATTGAATCAATTGAGAACGTAAAGATCTCCACGTCGTTTTTATATGAAATTAGACACGAGAATCGACCGAGTGACTCCACTAATTGCCGGTAACAACCAGACTCGGAGCAGCCGATTCTGATGCATGCTCCGAAGGCACAAATCGATAGGGCATACTTTTACAACAATTAAAAAAAAAAAAGTTTTGAATTTATGACACCGCTGTGCATCTTTCCCAGGAAGGAGACTTCATACACACCGGCCTATTGTAACGCGAACAAACGCAAAATTGATAGATCTTACACTTCAAGCAAATAGTTAAGTAAGAGAGTCCGCCAACTGTGATGCGTCAGTTTGCGAGCGCAATCTAAACGTGGAGGTGATTTCTTTTCTTTCCTTTTTTTTTTTTAACCCAACTCTGGCGGGTAACACAAATTAAAAACACCTCCAGTCGGTAAAAGAGCCATTCATAAAGGTGGAGGAATGGGGAAACGGTGATGACAGGTCACGCCAGTGAAAAATCTGCGTTGACCTGGCGGCCCTCTCACTCATCCATCTCCAGCCATCGGCCACCGATGACTCTCCGCGCTGCTCTGATTTATGGCAGGAAAAATGTCACAGTGGAATGGGCTTTTGATGAAATTGTTCAGGGGATCCTGCGTAATAAATCCTGATCTTTATATCCAGGTCGCGGGCTACTTTTATATTCTTGCGCCATCAATAAGGCGCGGGGATCACGACAACAAATCCATTCGCTTTACAATTTTACAATGTTGCTGGCGGTTTGGGGCCAAGCGCTAACGTTTTTATTCAACGGGGGGGGAAGACAGAGTGGCTTTTCATCGGGTCAGATGCATGCCTAAAATCACTCGACTCGAACCCGGCACCAAAATAAGTCACTTGGCATTTATACCTTGGCGTCCACCAGGCTCAACACGAATTGGCAAGGAAATATTTCTCTGTGGGACTTCCCCAGCAAGGCTGTCCACCCGGACGGGGGCCGTCCAGCTGAGTGCCCGGCTCGATTTTTACGGGGAACACCTCCTTCCATAACCCCCCCCACTACGCATTCCTGATTGCGTGCAAAATAATTCACATAAATTAAACCATACTGGGGACAACTGTTCGAAATTAACATTAGCCCCAAACAGTGTATGCCTAAGTCTTTATAATTTCACATTGTAAAGTTTTAAATCTAGTTCTCCAGGGAAGTTTGGTCCCAATACCGTACTATCAATCCCGGTACAAGTAAATTTTATTATTAAAGTCGTGCTTTCTGTCCCGTCTGAGCACAGAGTAACAAAAACAGAGTGATGATGAGGATCAAACACAGGTTTTTGTCCGTTTGACATTGTGCACATTGGACCCGGTGGGTGCTGCAGGCCCCCCTGCTATCGGAACGCGGATTAGATCATAGCAGCGACGATGATTAACATCTGGATCCTCCAGTCTGATGTGTCACATGACCGGCGTGTCTGTGGTGTGAGAGGCAGGCCCTGCTCTCAGCACCACGCTGGCGCCACAGTGCCGAGTGATTCAGGAAGCCTCTTTACGAGTTCCACAGAACAAAAAACCTGCACAGGTGTTTTTTTTTCCCCTTCATAAAGGGTAGGACTTGTAAAAACAGGTATATTTCCACAGAGGCGGAGAGCCTCGCGCAGGAGTTCTCTGAAACCACCAGAAACCTGGCGCGGTCTTCAGCACTGTGAAATACCAGTGGTGACAGAGATCTCCCCCCCCCCCCCCCCCGCAGAAAGTGGGGGGGCCCGGTAAATCACACACGAAAGCCTGAGCGGCAGAACACTGACAGCGCAGAGAAGCATTTGTCACCAAAATCGGAGATGTGGCAGAACTCAAAAAAGAAACTGTTTATGTTCAACACAAACAAGGCAAGGACAGACGAAACCGCTTTCATCTGTTAAAAAGGGGATTTCAAAGAACTTTCCGAAAACTGAATCCCATACAAGTCGATGCCTATAAGATACAAAACATGACTCCAACAAAGAAAATATCAAGCCTACCATATGCCACATAAGAAAGGCAACCAAATATCAGGGAATATAACTACAGGACAGATTTCAAGAGAAAAAAAAATACTGTGAGGCAGAAATGGCTCACTGCTCACTGCTCAATGGCAACCACTTTAGATCCATTCTCACAGCTAGCTGATTCCGATGATGTCTTTCTTTTGTAAAGTAAATATGACATTAAACAAATATATTCATTGCTGTACAATGCTTCTGGTGGAGAGGTGGGAAATCCCCAGGGTGGGGATGGGATGGGATATTTTGGGCCGTCTCTCTCTGGCCTGGCAGCCTTTTAACCCTATACTCCCACACCCTTAACATTTCAATTCAAAGTTATATACAATTGCTACCCGCTTTAGAGTCGGATATTTTATTCACTGCCCCGTCCTGGGTTATTCCCGGCCTTGTGCTCATGACTTCCGGCATAATTTAAGGACCCACACAACCCTGCACAGGACAAACAGGTATAGAAAATGGATGCAAGGATATTTTATTTATTGTTAAAATAATATGTCAGCTAAAGCAGCACGTCCGATCCTGCGACCGAAACTGGAATTGTGGGTTACAGAGTTCAGTCTAATAAACATGACGTTACCTGCAACCAGAATGCGACGCACTTTCCTTTTTGTTACTAATACTGAAAAATATAATAAATCTATTACAAGGCAGCAAGTAGCTAAAGTCGTGACTGTGAGAATTGGGAGGGGGGCTGGGCAGGCCTGCCCTCCATCCCAGCAGGGTGAGTCAGCAGGCCGTCATCGTGTTCATTGATTCGTCCCACCTAACCCTTCATTCCCTGCGTGTACATGCTGCACACTGGTGTGATTTTGTCCCTGGGTTTAAACACGACCCAAGAATTCCTTTTAGGTAAGGATCCCCAAGCCAGAAAAAGCTTGTGGGGGCGCAGGGCACGTTATTCCTTCCCTCATTCCTTCCGGTCAAAATTGGCCTTAGGCCTTCAGCGCGGCGCGGGCCGCTATCCTGTGGATGGATGATCCACAGGGTGCCTCCTCCGCTAATTTAATCTTCTTTGGCCCGGACAGCGAGCGCTAAGCGGCAGCGTGAAAACGGCTGTCTTCATCTGTGTAATCACCGTGGGGGGCCGCGCCGGGGGGGGGCATGCGTCCCTGGAGCTTCGTCTCACGGCTAATCTTTCATTCCGATCCAATGGCCCCCTTATCAAACCGCGGCGGCGGAGCCATCTGCGAGCGGGGATTTGTAACGGGGGAAAATCAGGTGTCAGAGTCTATTAAAGATTACAGCCTGCCGCTATCATAATCAGCGGTCTAATGGCTGCAGCCCCTGGGATTTCTGCCCTTGTTCCAGTGTTTTGGTGGGGTGGGGTGGGGGGGGGGGCGTCCCAGGCTCCTCCCCCTTGCAGACCAGTGAGTCACAGGTGCCACCAGCTTCGCAGAAAGTCAGTCAGAGAGACAGGCAGCTTCACTTCTAGGCTGCTTGTGCTATTTACGCTCATTGCTATTGGTCTTCAGTCTAGGTCACTCATAATTAACCCCCCCCCCCCCACAATAATGCTGAGACTCAACCACACCCATATCACATGACACCAGACTTAGCCGGATAGACTTGGGAAAAAAAAAATAGCACTAAAAGGGAGGGATTTTAATATTTATGTTACTAATCTATGCAAAGCACAGAATTATAGAAGACTTATAATAACACTGCATTATCTACAAGGACATTACTTGTCTATTATTTCACGTTGGTTTCTTGTCATCACATCATTATTACTTTTCAATCATACATTAGGAGACACACCCGCTAAACACACCTATAAATGACGGCAGGTTACAGCTCCCCAACACCCAGGTGCTGCACTTCGGCATGTCAGCAGAATCTCACACTTTTTTTAGATCCCCAGTCGCAGTCGTGCGCCTCAGACTGGCATCCCCCTTTTCCCATGTCCCCACAGGCACTGAAAACTATTTCCTTTCAGGGTGTTAGCGAACGAGCCTGTTGCCTGCCTATTATACATAGGTGGATAAAGAAAGTCAAAAATCCAGACCTAGATTTTGTTCCAACCACCCAGTTTTGTACGAAGACTCACAGCCACAGAAGACTCAACTGGTTGGTTGAAACAAAATCTTGGTCTGGATGTCTTTTACTCCCTGGACCTGAACTACCCACCTCCACCGTTATATATGGATGGCAAACGACGCCTCATGCTAATTCTTTTGTTTTGCCCTGCTTTGTTTCTTCCTGCCAGTCTAGGGGCAGAGTGCTGCCCCCCCCCCCCCACACACACACACACTACTCCGAGACCAATCCCCACTCCCCATGTGGGTGACCCCAGCTCTATTTTACGGATCCCTCACACCCCAGAGGGTGACAGTGACCTGCCTTCTTCTCAGGAGAAAGGGGGTCCGGCAGGGAGGTTCAGTAGGCCATTAACCCCAACCAGCTGTTCCAATGGGGGGGCTTTCTCTGCTTCAATGCCCACCCCCAAGGGAGCCCTCACATCCACTAATCTAGCCTTTGTGGGCCTGGAATGCTGACAGAATAAAGGAGATTTTTCCTTCTACCCTTGCAAGCGTGTGTATCCATGTGTGAGAGCAGAGAAACGCCAGGCTAATTTCTATAGTCAGCCCGCAGAAGCGAGGGACCGTGGCAAATTCTCCGTTTAGTGGCTTGACAAAATTCTTTTGCTTGGAAAATGCGCGTCAATTGTCGGGCCAAGGCTGGGTCTCCCCCTCAGCCGCCCCCCCCCCCCCCATGCTTTCTGAACTTTTGAATCAGTCACTCCTGTGCTAGATTTCATTTAATTCTTGTAGCATAACAGCTATTGCAGAGTTCACTGTGCTAAATTTAGCAGATAATTAGATGATACATTTACAGAGGGGTCGACGGCACCAGGCGCATCTGGGCCACTTGCAGTACCTTCGGAAAGCTGAGATCCTCTGAATATCACAAACCCCGAAGTTTTCAACAGGTGAAGGTTAATCCAATAAAGCACAAATAAACTCCTTTACTGATTCTTAAAAAGAGGGACTTCTATACATCATGTTCTTTTTTTTTTTGTTAATCTACACAAATCAGGTCTTAAAATTCATTTTAAAAAATGAAAAGTGAGGAAAAATTCAACTTATTAAAAACGGCTTTTTATTTTATTTTTTGTAACTTTGCCTTCTGGAATATATTAACAATTTGTCCATTTAGATTAACATAGAAATTAAAACAGCATTTTCCAGTCAATTTAACAGAGACAGCGAGTTTGCCATTAGCATGAATGCAATCCTGCATGGATACTGCTTATATATAGGCTACTGTCCATAAAAAGACTGGTTTCCTTAAAAGAAAACACACAATTTTAGCTTCAGACAGTTTTCATTTATATCCAGCACATATTATGAGTAAATTCTATTTAAGCTTTGGTGTATGGTGCGATATTATGTATGAATAATATTGAGGATTAAAGTGATATTTTATTTCACGACGAGTGGCGGTCTGACGTGCCTACACCCATAAACAACTTTTAAAAGCTCATGGGTTTGACTTTTTGGGTGTTTCTTTTATTTACAGATTTAGTTATAACATGTTTATCCGGCACGCATAACACAATACGTTTAGACGCAACGGGACTTTGCGCGAGCGGGCTCACGAGATCCGGCTAAACTCGCGCTTGCACGTGCTGTCGCGCTATTGCGTAACCGGTAGCGTGCGAGACGAAACACTGCAGGGCGAACTTGTCAACCGGTAGGAGACACTTTCAGAAACACGAATAAAAGCGCATATTTCTAAAGTCTGTCACAAGACGCGTAACCGAGGTCTCTTTATGAGTTAGAAATCGAGGCCTCGGAGTCGATGAAAAAGCACCTTGCAGTGACAAAAAAAATCCGATATCCGGCCGTTTAATTCAATTAGCTAGACACCGTATTGGCACCTCTCACTCTCGCTGTATTTTTACTCCATTGAATGAGGGCTGGATGGTAGTAACTGTGTTAATAAGCACAGAAAAGGAAGATGAGCTGAAGATTCCTCAGGCAGGATGAAACAAGGCACATTGCTGCCTTTGAAGGCGCAAGGAGAGGCAATTCTCAGAAGCAGACCTCCAGCTCAAAGCACTCTGGCAAACGGTAAGCATACGACGTGAGGGACAGGGAGATGGGGGGGGGGGTCGTGTGTGTGTGTGGGATATCCGTGCCAGTCATTTATCTCCCAGAGTAGACGCCTGTCCTGTCCTAATAAGCTCCAGCATTGGCTAACATCACCCTACCCCAGCCGTCGCTCCACCCGACGCACAGGAAAAAAAAGAAGCTCATTTTCACTTCTTGCAGAACTAATTCAGGAGCACAAAAGTGGACGGTCCACAGCAGCAGCCTCTTTTACAATGCATCCCCCCCCCCGCCCCGCCATGCCCAATGCCCGACGCCAATGCGGGCGACCGAGACCCCGGCTGCTCCAGCCCCACCCCAAGGCCTGCCATTAACACACATATCCATATGAAAAACTGGGGCGAGTCGTCAGTGCCTGTCCAGAATAGCGCATTGGGGGAAAAAAAAAAAAAATCCCCCCTCTGAACGCAGACAGAAGCCTTTGGCCTCCTTTGGCAGTGATATACCTAACCATTTACCCGGCTTTTCAGAGCCCAGCAGCCTGACAGCGCCATAATGCCACATTCAAAAGGAAGCCGTTGGCCCTTGGTGGCTTGCTACAGTTTCTTGCTGCATTCAGCCAAGTCAACGGACGGATCCGGGCTGCATACAATGTGAATTCTAACCATCTTTTCAAGGAAGAAAGGCATGAATAATAATTTCAAGCTATTGATCGCCTATCTTTGAAATGCTATTTATTTTAAATGCTTTCTCCATTGGTTAGGATGTCTTGTGAATATTGATTGTCTGAGGAGAACCGTGGTCCGGGATGCGTGTGTGTGTGTGTCCTGGTGACGGTGTTTGTTTATAAGTCGGTTAACGCTGGTGCTTGGGGTGTTTTTGCATACACTTTTTGTCCCACTCTTAAAAAAGAAATATCATATGCATTTTAAAATGACGCGATAAAAGGAGCGATTTCTTCAGAGGCTTTAAACAGATGAAGAGTCTCATTTATAGATCCGATTTTCAGCAACCGGGCGACAAAACTCTCCAAAAATGCCTTCCTCCTGGATACACATCCAGGCTAAAGATGTTCTTGTTCATTCAGCTCTTAATCGTAACTTCATCATTACCCGTTCTGCTAACCGTGCCGTTCGCCAGAAACTAAATCACTGCTTGTATGCCGATAACCGCAAATCCATTTAGGCGAAATCATGGAAAATAGCACAATGTACACAAAAGAAAATTAAACTGAGAGGGAGCAGTTTCCTTGCCTTAAATTGATCCTTGCAGTTTTATTTTGTGAATCTTACACTGTTAAGTGGAAAACATATTTCATGTGATGCAAAGCTCCCTCTTTGAATGTGCTACTACCCATCCACACCCCCCCCATCATTTCAAGCCCTCCTCCTTAGAGAAGGAAGCTGAGGAGAAAGCTGGGCCCAGATCTAATAAATAAGAAAAGCCCTTAGTCAAAAGGAGCCTGGTTTGTATCTTGGTGGGTTGCTTTTAATTCTGCTTTAGAAATGGGAGGGTCTGATTGATAAACCCTTCTCCGCCCCAAGCACCCCCCCCCAACCCCCCCCCCCCACCCCCCCCCCCCCCCTCCCCCCCCCCCCCCCGCCCCCCCCCCCCCCCCCCCCCCCCCCCCCCCGCCCCGCCCACCGCTCCA
>JAABNY020000046.1:2996567-3012700 GCA_015164015.2 Brevimyrus niger | reverse complement strand
TACGGGGGAGGGGGGGAATTCAGCCCTGACCTCATTATTCTCTCCCTCCCCCCATGTCTCCTGGCAGAAATCTGCCATGACAGGCACTTGGTCATTACACCAGACACATCAGCTGTCTTCCTCTGACCCCCAACCACACACACACACACACACACACACACACACTTAACTAGGCTGGAAGGACGCCCACATAAGTGTTTGGAATTTTGTAATGAAAGGGTTAAGCCTGGCTTCCCAGTGATGTCAGCGCCGATTGTTTTTTTCGCCTGTTGCCGTCGCCAGCTCCATCTGGTTGTGAAACATACACACCGTCAAGAATTTACTCGCGCTCCCTGCCACAGCCTGTGGACGAGACTCACCCCGCAACCTTCAGCCGCCCAGAGGGCCTCCAACGTTAACAGCGTCACCAGCCAAACCCAGAGAAGTCAGGCCTTTCTGAACACGCATGCGGGCGGAAAACTGCATCCCGGCCTCTCCAGGGGGCCGACGTGAAAAGAATGTGGCCCCCCCGAAAATTTCAGAGATGATATAAGGCGAATGCCACCGGTGCAGCAGGGAATCACTACAGATAGACAGCAATTGAAGATCGTTCTCCAGTCAACCGGCATTTGTCCATATATGTAATAGAACCGTGCTGCTGCATACACAAGTAGCACAGTTATCAGAACAAGGTGTGGGGCAGAGTAATGCATAAACAATTCATATAAAACAGTGACGCTGTAATACACAAGACACACATGTCCCAAGTGTCAGGGAACACCTATAATTACGTAGGTCTACCTAGACATGAGCAATGTGATGCATTTTTTTTTTTACAGAACAGTGCAGCCTCAGACTGCACAGGGCTATCCTGGACAGGTACCACGGGGGCTTGAATGAGACACGGTGATTTATAACTTTCACACCCGAGACATATAAATTCCTCGCGTTTGCTAACGTTTCGATAAACAAGACATACGTCAACGTAAATAACATTGGGCCACCTGCAATTCAAAAAAAAAAAAAAAAAAACACCTAACATTTAAAACAATGGCAACGGTTCGCGTGGAGCCCATATAGTTTAAAACCTTGAGTTACCCGGAGACAGGTGTATACAGAGAAACGGCACCCAGCCACCCAGGGTCATGCGATACGTGCGGCTGTCTGAGCGCCGTCTCAGCGCGCTACTTCAGCGTTCTTCCTGGGTGTTTAATTTCATCCCCTCCCGAGTGACACTCGGCATCCTTGCGGGGAATTAACAGCGAGAAAATACTACAGGACAATTACTATGTGCAGGGTGACCAGAAAGCCGCTACCCCTGGGCGGTACGTGACATCTGTTACCTAGTAATGGTCTCTAGGAAATGACGGCCGTTTAAAGCGCCTTGTAAATGCGGGGAAGAAATAAAGGCAAAGTAAGCCGACATGTAAAGAGAAAATGATCTTCTTCCCTTACTTCACTTCTGAAGTTATTTAGTCTGACAGAACGGACATGTTTTGAACTATTCCGCAGCAAAAATTTGTATCATTCAAGAATTATTAGCAATAGTAATTGCCTCCATAAACTTTTACGGTGACTTCGATAAATTTATTTGGACAATATTATGTAGAAGAAACAAAACTAAAGCCTATGGCTATAATTTAATTGAATTACTTCGACTGGCCAAACAATTTTTTTTTATACAAAATTAGCGTTTAGTCAATACTCACTGTGACTTATAAGGGTGACAACATGACCTCCATTGGCCTGTGAACAGAGGCGATGAAAGGCTGTAAAGTAGAAAAAAAATGAATGGCAGCGTTCACAACCTTAATCTGTGATTTATATCCAACTCAGTAAAATCATAAACGGTCTTTCAAATATGAAGTCGTACTTCAGCACGTAAAACGTCTGTTCCCGTAAAGAGACACATACCATTTTGATTTTAAAGCATTATTTTCTGTGCTATGTGAATTATTACACTTCCATTGGCGAAAATCAATACAGATGAACATATGGAAGACAATTAATGGACATGAATAGACAAGTTTAATAATGTGTGGAAAAACAATAGCGTATAAAACTTAAAACAAAGTAGGCTACATAACTACTGTGATACTTCATTTAAAACATTTTGTCATAATGAAGCTGGCTCAGATAATTATGTTAATAACGGGATTCTGACTCATTAATTGCGCTAATAGCGATAAAGATACAGGCTGCAGTATAAACGGCTTAAACAGGAGCGGAAATCGCTCTGTTACACGGTAATTATTCAAGATGAGTTGCAATGCACATCCAACCAATTCGTAGGTGGATGGATGACATTTAATATTGCATTAAGAATGCAGGAAAACTAGTGCTTTCCAATATGGCATTCCTTCTGTATATCTATATCGACGTGTATTCGTGTCTGTAATAGGTAGCTTGCTGTTGTCATACTAAGACATTAAACAAAATAACGGCGTTAGCGTGACGTAGGCCTATATGTCTGTGTGTGTGTGTGCGCGCGCGCGCGCAGATAAAATCAGGGAGATAATTTTATAGTTTGTATTTGACTGTGCGCTGTGGTAAGGACTTTATGCGCCTAAATAAACTTTTATCACAAATGTGTAGTTATTCAAGATAATCGCTAGAAAGCAAAACAGCTCAAAATCAAATCCCTGTCGCTTGTTTTTCCTTTCAGCGATTACGGACACCTTGGGCTTCAGTTCCGATAATTAACCTAAACTTTCCCCCGTGCTCAAAAGAAGTGTTGTTTATCCGCGGGGAGAAAAAGAGAGGTCTTGCTTTTCATTCTCCTTACAAAATTATTCGCATTACCTTATGCTACACTGCACGATCTAATTTCTCCATGATCGCTAATTGCGGTGGCAGGTAATTGCAGCAGTTTACGTTGCAGAGGGCAGTATACGTGTCCCTCAGATTATTGAGTTGCTTTGTGAATTACCATACTGAAAAAATCTCGCCATTTTCCGGTGTTAGAGCCCAGTTGCTTTTCTTTTCTCTGTCCAGAATCGTTGGAAAGCACGCGATATTAAACACGTTTTGTTCGTGTCCACTGGTCCATGCTAACGCGGTCATTATAGCGGCGAATGGAACAGGTTTTAAGATGGATTTCATGACGGCAATATACACCGTACATGTGGGAAAAGAATGCTTTAAATAGGGACATCTGTTCTGTTTTGGCTTGTGCTGGGCTTACAGTTAGGTCAGATGGATAAAAGAAACCTTTGCGCCACCCTTTGAACTGGCAAAAAATTCGAGCTTCAAATTTTGATTGAATGATTGTTGAAGTCGAATACGTGTTGGAAAAAAAGAAACGATGGAAAAACGCCGTTTTGTGATTCATATGTTGATTTCATAAAAGGAGTTCTGAATAGTAAAACGAATTAATACACCAACGACATTGCAAACAACTGTAACATAGCCATTTATGTGTTTATTTAATTATTCACCGATTTTTAAAAAGTGACTTAATCATTCTACATATTACTTTATTGCCTTAATTTCATAGGAGAGCGAGCATACAATTAAATCCTTATTAACTCCAAAACAAATCCACCGACCCCGTGCCCACTTAATGCTGCCCAAACGCTCTCTTGTAAAAACACAGGAGCGCATGTTTACGTTACACGAGCGGTGGCAGAGCCGCTCCGAGCTTATTGGCAATTAAACTGAACTGCGCGACTAACTAACGCTCACCTTCCAGGAGCCGCTTTTGTAGACGTAACCTTGTGGAGGAGATGCCGTTCAATCGATGCATCGCCTTGCGTTATGGCTGGACACGGCAGAGCCCCATCCAAAATCCTGGGAAAGACGGTATGTGTCATCATTGACATTACTGCACAAATGTTGCATGCAAGATAGTTTGAAATTAATACGTTAGAATTAGTAAAGAATTGCTACATTTATATAATTAAAAATACGTTCAAGATATATAACTCCTGCATGTGTATATCTGCCTGTTTCATTGCTTATACTTTATCTTTGGCTGCATTTTCAGTGGCACGTTATTACTTAAACGTAGGCCTAATATGTATCCATGTGCTTATACTTCGCATTTTGTTTATGTATTCAATTTAATTTAATTCGCCTATCTCTAGAAAGGCGGTCATTGTAAACGTTGACAGCGTACTGCAGATTTAACTAAAAATTGTACAATTTACTGTCTTGTGGAACATTTTTAAATTATATTTTTGCTTTAGCAATAAATTATATTACGATTTCCACACGGGGGGAAAAACTAATACCGGTTGTTTTTTTTATTGTTTAGCTGTGTTTACACACTTTCATTTACATAGGCCTACACACAAACGTCACAGTTTTAAATTAGTTTGTAGATCAGGAAAACATTTAAAAACGAGCAAAAATAGGGAAAACGGTTCCAAACCATTCCGGAAGGTTACAATTTATAATACGTAAGAGAAGCGTATTTTACTGTACAACATCTAATATAGGATGACGTTGGTCTTACTTGGTCCTCTGTGTGCGAGCTCATATGGTTTCCGTACTTAATACTTTGGTGTAAATTACAATTAAAGGAAAGAAGGGAAACAGTTGTCCAAGACGCAAAAACAGTGAAATTAATCTGGTTGCTCATCCATCACTGCGCATAATAAAGAAGGAGACACGTATGCAGCAGGTGACGTGGTGCGGAATTCGGAGGCGTTTTAATTAACTTTTGTCTCCTCCGCTGTCCTGTAATGATCGAGCTGGTCAACAGGCCCGGTCAATAAGCATGTTAATATCAAACAAATAAAACGGCGCCTGATTAAAACCTCCGCGTTTTATTAAATTTGAAATTCAAATGAAATGCATGTTGTCAGCACTCGCTGCATGCTAATGCACTCTGTTGAAGGAACAGATGCTCTCTCACAGACGCATACAGAACTTTTACACATACACCGCAGATTACAAGCATGTCGGCGTCACTGAAAACAGATCGAATAATCCGATTTTGCAATATCGGTATGCTCTATGGCAAAGCATAACAAAGATTGCTCTAGACTTTTGGACATCATCGGATAGTTTTAAACTTTGCGTTGTGTTACAGAGACAAGCTTATTTCAGAAGGCATGCAAGAAATTAAATTGTCAGAATTATCGCTGAAAATCCGTAAGGACTGAGTGACACGTGGGCGGTGTGTGTCACTCAATAGATATTTTACTTCAATAAACAGACAATATTGGACGCAATCATAAGTGACTTTAACGGACATCTTAAAATCAAGCACTCTCCAGAAAATGCCGTCATGAACGTAAAGGGTCCAATTTTTCCAGCAGCTTATACGCCGCATTAAACAAACATTTACGTTTGCTGTGAATGAAAATAAACTAGAGGGACACAAGCAAAGAAGTTAATTTCTTTTTATCTGTTAAGAACCTCTTCCTCCTCGTCCCCTCCCCCTCCTCCTACAGGGCGGACGGTCACGCCTTCTCAACATTCCCAACGGCGCGCGCGAATAAACACTACATTCATTTACCGAAACGCAAGCCAGGGGGAAAACTCAAATCATACTGACAGCGAGTCAGTCACTGCCCTAACGCTCAACGCAAGCGATGGGGAGTATCTTTAATAAAGAGAAGTATCTTCATACAGAAAATGTGTGTGTTGCATATAGTTTGGCAGACTTTTTTTTTTAACTAAATATATGTGTGACGATAATTGACTTAATTTCTTCTTCTGAAACCATTTATATTGTAAGAAATAAGGAAAACTGGAATATGCTCTGTCGTTTTAATGAAAGCCACAAGGAACGTAATTGAATTAAATTACTGTAAAATGCGCTTAACGCAGGCTAATATGAGCTTAGTTCTTAGAACAATACACTCCATTGTGTGCCGTCTAATTGTTGTTTTATGAACTCCTTAAAGAAAAACGTAGCCATTTAATGTTTAAGATGGGAGAAAAAGCATATTGTAGAGAAAACATTTTCGCAATATTTGAGTCGACAGCACCTTAGGGGAAGCATCGAAACTAGTGCACTATGACCCATCAATAACAAACCAGGCCACGCTTCCCAGTTAACCGATGACATGCATTTTGATTAATTAAATAAGTGAAACAGTCTGGCCGGCCGATAAAATTAATGAACTATTTATGTGTCAATAAAACTGAAATAAAACAACTGACATTTTGCTAAATTAAATAAAACTTTATAGTTTGTTACATTAACTTAAATTTTGCATGGCTATGGGGATTGGGTTTTTTAAAAGATAAAAATTCTAGCGCCAGTGCTGATAATCATCTAAATAAAGAGCAAGACGTATCATCATTATGAACTTTGTTGTTGTTGTTTTTCGTTTAAAATGTTCTAACTTCACCTTCTCCCATTTCTCTGAGGAAGGGAGCAAGGAGGGGGAGGGAAGCTTGTCTGAAGCCGTCTATTGATGACCTCACGCTAGAATGTGTCATATTGTAGAGATGCTGACATTCTGATTGGTCGCCCGTGTCCCAGCGGTACTTCAAAGCTGAAGAGGACCTACAATTGTGGCGGAATGGGCGGAACAGATCATTGTATAGCAGACCTCTAAAAAAAGAGTGCTCCCATTTATAAATATAAAAAGATCTTCAAAAGAGGGCACTTTTGTGATGGCAACTTCACTTCTAGGGGTGAGTCTAAGGCTTTTCTTGCTAGTTTAATTAGTTCTTTTATTGTTCGCGCGGAGGGGATTAAAATGCCTTCACCCAGAGCAGGGAAGTCAGTTTGTTGATAATGTTTAAGCAAGTTGGTCAAATAGAACGAGTCTAAGTTTGCAACTTTGAAGGTGAAGAAACGGGAGTGATTTTTTTCCCCCTTCCAGTCTACCCTAGTCCGTCGATATGCTTAATGTTAGGTCTTTTTTAGGATTTTAAGTATTCGTCTTGTTTTTATGTTCGTGATTTCCTGCTCATCTCGATCTACAGGTATGTTACCTATATGACTGTTGCAAAGCGAGACTGCATTTACTTACGAAACACAACGAAGCACGACGACTCACATACATCTGCGCTTAGTTACACTTAGACAATGGCATCTGTATGACATTGTTGTTTAACCGTAACCATAAAAACGCTTATAAATAAAGTCTACTTATCTGTCTATTCAGTTTTTCTGTTTCGTTTTACTTCCGTCTAGGAAGAGCCAAGGTTGGGATCGACCCCTTTAGCCATGTTAGCTGCTACCTGTAACAAGATTGGGAGCCCAAACCCTTCGCCTACTTCGATTTCGGACAGTTCCGCGTCTTTTGGGAAAGGTTTCCATCCGTGGAAAAGAGCAGCGTCCAGCAGCTGTAATCTTGGATCCAGCCTTTCAACTTTTGGCGTGTCTGGGACTTCCAGGAACGGAGCCGGGCTGGGAGACTCTTTCAGTGGAAACAGCTCGACTGGATCCAGTGCATTTTCGCTGACATCCAGTAACTCTTCAAATTCGCCCTTTGGGAACGAATATTCCGTTTTTCCAGCGTCCGTGTCAAACACCTCTCAAGAACCGAGTCACCAGCCGGTGTTTATCTCGAAGGTGCACACATCTGTCGACAGTCTGCAGGGTATCTATCCAAGGATGAGCGTTGCGCATCCGTACGAATCATGGTTTAAGTCGCCACATCCAGGCATTCCTGCCGGGGATGTCGGCACCAGCGGCGCCTCGGCGTGGTGGGACATGGGTGCCGGGTGGATTGACGTTCAGAATCCCAACGGAGCTGCGCTACAGACGTCTTTGCATTCTGGAGGTCTTCAGACGTCGTTGCATTCCCCGTTGGGAGGCTACAGCTCTGACTATTCCGGGTTGAGTCATTCTGCCTTTAGTACTAGCGCTTCGCCCCATTTGCTGACCACCAGTCAGCACCTGATGGATGGATTCAAGCCGGTGTTGCCCGCTTCTTACCCGGACCCCAGTCCATCTCCTTTAACGGGAGCCGGAGGTGCCATGCTGACCGCGGGTCCCAGCGCTCCCCTTGCAGGATCTTCCCGGTCCTCCGCGCGCCGATACTCGGGTAGAGCTACGTGCGACTGTCCCAACTGCCAGGAAGCGGAGAGACTCGGACCGGCGGGAGCGAGCCTGCGGAGGAAAGGGCTGCACAGCTGTCACATTCCAGGATGTGGGAAAGTTTACGGAAAAACATCACACTTAAAGGCGCATTTGCGGTGGCACACTGGAGAGAGACCATTCGTGTGCAACTGGTTGTTCTGTGGGAAAAGATTCACCAGGTCCGACGAGCTGCAGCGACACCTGCGCACTCACACCGGCGAAAAAAGGTTTGCTTGTCCGGTGTGTAATAAGCGCTTTATGCGCAGCGACCACCTCAGTAAACACGTTAAAACTCACACCGCTGGAGGCTCTGCGGAATCGGGTTCTGGTGGCAGCGGAGGGAAAAAGGGCAGCGACACCGACAGCGAACACAGTGTCCCCGCGAGCCCTTCGTGTCATTCGCCTGACATGATGCATCCTGCAGAGTCTGTTCAAAACAGCGGACTGAGCTGCCCAAGTAATTCTATAGAATGAGAAGTGAAAGGAGACCATAAACTTGTAAAAACAAACGTGTACGTGTGTTTCGTAAAGTAATTATATCTACGTGCAACATACCTGGAGAAATTACACAATTTTGTGGGGCAGTTTTTGAACTGATCAAAACGGCTGGAAAACGTCCATTCTTTTGAATGCTTTAATTCACTGCAAAATGTGAAATTACGATGTGGTTTCAGAATTAAACCTGTGGTTTTCATATGGTTCGAAAACCAAGAATATCGTCAACTGGGGCCAACTAATTCCTATATAGGCCTATGCAAACCTGTAAACACTTATGTCCCAAAACATGTCAATAATGAATATGATATTGGCGTTAATGGAGATTATGAAACTTCTGGTTGTAACAATAATCACTAGTGTTCTTAATCTGCTGGTTCTTTGCAATTTAGTTTACTTTTAAAAGTCCAGTTTCGGGAGTTGTAGGCGTGTGTGTGATGAACGTTTTAAACGGTCATGTCCAGTACGTCAAAACAGATAGTAAAACACTGTATTTATGATTAATTAACGTGTTTCTCGGCAGTTCGATTATTTTCACATTTTTCCATTTGGTGTCTACCTTTAAAAACCAAACTCTGGCACTTTATTCTTCAGCTCCGCTTTAGCGTAACATTATCGGAGTTTGCCTGTGGCGAATTACACTGAATTTTAAATGAGGTGATTGTTTCGGTTTCTGTAAAGTCTTGATATTGCCGCTTAGGCCTAATTGTAGAATATATGTGCTACGTGTTTTGCTTTTTATCGAGGCAGATATCATATCAACTGTAGGGCGTTTTCTTTTAACAGAACCACCCTGAGACATGTCGTATTTATTATCAGATAATTCTGGCGTAATGCACGATGTTGCTGGAGATTTAATAACTGGAAGATATTACTTTAATAATAATAATTATTATTAAACATCAATATGTTTAAGATGGGTTTGCCCGGGAGACTAATTTTGTACAGTATTTCAGTGTGAATTGATTTTAATATCTGAAAATATATGGGAGTAGTCTACATTTTACTTTCTTCTTCTGTTGAGAACAAAATTAAATTGTATATTGCTGTTGGAGTTCTATTTATCCACGAGTTGGACTTGTATCTTAAAGTCTATCAGAGTCGCACTTTGAATTTATATTTAAAGATTTTAGATTGGGATTCTTTTAAGTGTTAAATCACGGATTAATTTAATTACGCATGTACATGTTTCGGATATACCGTTTAGTGAACAAACTGACTTTCAGATGGAAACCTGGCAATAAAGTCAGATTGAATTGACTCGAACTGTTTTGTCTTTCAAGCTGACACGCGATGCTTCTTAAGTAACAATTTTGTCAGTTGAGAAGCCAGTGAAATCGTGAACGAAATAAACGGTTTATTTATTATTATTGTGAGTAATATTTTAATTGAAACAAAATATCAGACGTAGTAATGTAGAGTATGTATCGTCATTATCATATGTATTATTTCTGTAGATTATAATCAGATATTCAAGCATTCAAATTGTATGTGATGCAAACCTGTGATTGTACTGTAGCTGATAATATCGAACATTACATAATTAAATATTAAATAAAAAAGTTTATTTTCACAGAATGCTGAAATGCTGAAGAGTTTTAAAAAAGTAGGGCGATACTCTTAGGCTTTTAAAGACGCAAAAATATATGTGCTTATGAAGGCAATTCGGCGATATGAAGTTAACAATCAAAGTTCGGTGAACCTATCAAATATACGAAAAATAAGAAAAACAAGTTTTATAGATAAACAAAATGTTACCAGTGGGAAAACAGTTCTAAAATACATATATTTCGAATAATTTCCAGCTAAACGCCACATTTTCAGACTACAGTGCAAATTAATCTAATTAGATATTGTGAATCAAAAATCCGAAACAATATGAAAATGAATCTGTAAAAAGACTGTATATCGGTCCCATTATACAGGACGCTTTAATTGTGAATAAGGCTAAAAGCGAACGCAACCAGCGACTAATTATGTCCTACATAAACCTATTATAAAAGTATTAATAAAGAAAATTTATTATATAGCGTATTTATGCACGGTGTACTTACTATGGGTCTTAATCAAAATACGTGGTAACTAAGTTATAATGAAATTTATAGATATTGATAAATTATTATTGCCAATTAAGAAAATGCATTATATATAGGTTAGTTATTAATTATTGCTTATATTGTAATTATATGCAGTCACTCAAGAAAATTGTCGAGAAATGTGTCACTTTAATAACTTAAAAAGTTTCTGTTTTGTGGTTATAAACGGCCTGTTCTTTGGCCGCAGCGTTGAGTTTATTTTATTGGATCAATAATTCAATAACTCTTCTAAGGAAATGTAATAACCAAGCCGATAAGTTTGTTGCATTTTTTTACCCTAAAAAGCCAACATTAATATATATTTTAAAAACTGTTTTCTGGAAGAAACCAATAAACGGTATGATACCGAATACGTAAAATAGAAACAAAAATAGTCGACGACAAAGAATAGTATTTAATTAAGTCTGGCTTACAGTAAGCATGTCTTAAGTATTAAGTAGGCGGTTATATTCGAAGATTGTCGGGAAACAGGCATAAAACAAAATACACAGGTCTCAATGAATAAAATGTCTATCGAAAATAACGGCTACGTAAAAAAGTACCTAGAACATTGTTAATTTAGGCATTAAAACGTTATAACTAGCAAGGCAACTGCGGCATAAGACTTCTGAAAATCAGCTTTCATTCTTGCTCAAAATTGCACAGCTTCTTTTAACTAGTATCCTGCGAGCAACCCGGTAAGGGGTCTTTTTATTTCTTAATCACTTCACGTAAAATTTCACCAGTTCGACGTAAGTAGGAACAACTTTCGACATTTTCATTTTCTGAAAGTGATATTTCAGCTCACCCTCACCGGTACCTTTCATTAACGTTAAGGTTGCTGACACACTTCTCGAAAGCCACTCTAATTGCTGCGGTCATTTTCAAATCTCATTTTTGTTCGTGGGCAAAACAACTGTCAGTATCTCGAGAATACAGTCATGACGGTAAGAGCAGAAACTGCAAAACGTTGGAGAACCTGGCGGCAAGGCTTTGACGGCACTTCCATTTCTGCAACACACGGACTGTTGGGTCACTGTCCCGTGGAACACGTTACATTGGTAAATTGCGCCCTCTAGTCCTCCAGCAGGGAACGGTCCCAGAAAGAATATTTAATACATACAAAAGCAATGTAATTAAAGCAGCAATTAATAAACATATTTAAAACACAGCTGAAATTAATGAATGTACGATTCAGTGATATGTTTAATAGCTTAATACACACTTGATTGCAATTTTCATTAAGCGATAATCGATAAGGCCACCGGCAGTATATTCTGGCCAGTTTCCATAATTCAAAAAGATTCAGGGCTGGGCACGTGGCAAGGAAAGTTTAGGCTCCTTCTTATTTGACTTGACGAAATTTAAACTTGGTTACTTGGCTCCCCAAAGCATATTTCAGGATTAGCAACAGCCCATGCGATGAAACTATCTCAGGTGTGTGATGAAACCAAAAACGTTTATCTCTGTCAGCACATTACGGGTTTTCGTCCCGTGATGGAAACGCTAAAATGGATCGACAGATTTTAAGTAATTTATCCACCATTTCGTTCTAAAGTTTTCAAACACGTCACTTAGCCGTTTCCTGCGGCCTGTATGACGAAGCCAGAATTCTTGCTTAGCCGGATACCCTGTCGGATTTAAGTTAGCCTGAGCTAAGTATAAGTGAACGAAGACGAAGTACATTTGAACTGGGGTACCTGCAAGCAAGTCCTCCAGCTTCCAGAGAGGATTTGCGGGTTGGTGGCAGGATTGGCACTCCAGCCACCGGCAGAAACCTCACACTGTTCCACTCCATTCAAACTAGTGTGGTGCTTTCGGGTTCTCACGGTGTGGCGGGTGCGGCAATGTGTTGTATCAGCGCGCGCTCTTTATCCTAGACCTCTTACCTTATACCTCAATTTGACGGGTGACTGTTTAACTCTGCGATTGTTTGTTGCATCGTGCTTTCTAATATAATTTAAATCTCTTTCGGGGAGTTGTACACAGGGGAGCCGTAAGGGGGGTGGGGGAGTAAAGACAATTCCAAAATTGTTTTGGAAAATAACAGGATTGCTCTGGATGCCTCTGGATGTACGTGTTTACTCAATATGGAGACGCGATGATACAAATCTGGAGAACAGGCACTGGTTACCAATAACTCACTTTGCACGTGGGCGATGGAAAATAACGTTTGCTGGGCGGACTGGTGGGCTGCGGGGCTGAGCAGACAAAGTATACGACTATGTCACTGCAAACAGGCGTCGACACGTCAGCAAGTCACGAGGACTCGATGTCAAGACGTCTTTCAAATTCCACGTGAAGAACCGCAATGAGGTCCATGGATATACAGAGGTATCCATCAACAATTAAATAAGACAAAAGACATTGTAGTAGAAGCAATACACAAACACAAAAGCAGTTGAATATTTGTTTCAATTTTATTCTTGAATGGGTAGGCTTTCTTGTTTAAATTATCATAAGGATCAAAACCAGGTTACTCGCGTGGCAAATTAATACATTTCAGTATAATCTTATAAGCCTGTAAAATATGAAGAATAAAACAAGTAGCACAAATGTAAATAAATAAAGCTCAGGTTCACAAAAAGTTGTCACATAATCACGAAGTCGTAAAAGAAGGAACGTATTACTTCTTAATGTTCGTTATAATACATCCTAAACTAATTAGAAGCACACAGTGATCGTGATTTACTTTCACATAATTCGTATGATAAAATGCCCTGAAGTTTACTCACAGAAATACTATTCATAGTGCCTTTCTATAGCATTATGCTTTCAAAAAGATTAGGTATGCATTTTGTGTGAATTTATATAACAGTACAATGGAAAGCACACATTAGTATAATTAACTTACACCTAATAACATTATACCACACAAAGAAACTAATGAATCAATAAGAACATTGTTTTAGTACCTAAATTTTAAATTATTTTACATATACAATGAGTGAACTCAAAATAAATTAAATATTAGTGTTAAAACGCACAGAGCAGCAAGTAGTGTAAACAATTGGTAAAATAAACACAGGAGGCACGAAGTTTACTGGGTGGAGTGGCCTGAAAGTATTAAGGAGCTCAATCCATTAAGGTCACGTGGCTCCATAGCTGATAACCATTTAACAGAGCTGACAAAAGTATCCAGCGCCAACATTTAATGCCTCCTTCTGGTGAGTCAAGGAATTACACTTCGACTAAACGAAGCCTTAAATCAGATGATGAAATTCTTAACTATGGTAAGCTAAGTTTAAAAATTAATGCCCTAACTTTCTTCTAAGTAGGCACACACACACACGTATTTTTTGACAAGTAATGCCTTGAAATTTGGTTGAATTAACGCCTACCACACAGATACCGAGTTTGACGGCTAAAGCTTTAACTTTTACTCAGTCCAGCTGCGCTCGTTTCATACAGTAGTATCACACATCGTAGCGATGCAAGTGCAAGTTTCCGTTTCAATAAATGTGAACAGCCGTACCCATTAATTCTGCTTCCATGAAAGCGGCATCCTCTCAATACAAAACACGTTTGGCCACCGAACTTCAGCTGATTCTAAATTACTCGACGCATGTTCTGTAATCTTTCACAACTTCGGTTTCTCCGACCATTTTATATATATATAGAAAGTGAGGTGAGAATTGTATCCAGTTACATTTCACTAGTGATTTGCAGGGAACATTTCGGGACTAGTCACAGTAGATTATTGCTGCTTCATAATCTTTTTGTTCACAGAAATCATGCCCTTGGTGGCCACTAGATGTCAGGAAAGCTCAAAGATAGTCTGTAAAGTTTCGCCACCGAAACAATTTTCCTTTACGTCCCCAAAGAGCAGCGAGGTTGAGGTTGAACACAGCGGTGGCTTTAGCTGATGTAGTGTTGAGGCTGCTTGATAAAGCATATATGCGCTTGGGGACTCAAATCCACTGAAGGAGCCCACATGGCTGATCAGACGAGCCCATTATTCACTAATCCACAGTTCGAATATTCACATAAAAGTCCTGTACAGGAACAGACGCATACCCTTTGCCAGTTTATAAACCAGCCGTATTAAGACCGATTTAAAGCTCAGTGGAACTTTCCCTGCAGTCCATTCAGAAATCAGCAGTTGTTTCTTATGGTCTCGCACTGAGTGACTGCTGGAAAGGTAAGTGAATGAGTGTGCTCTTTGGGGGGGGGGGATGGGGGGGGGGTGTGGGCCACATCTTCATTTACTGTCCTGCAGTTAGGTCAAAGCAACATCAAGCCTTACTACCAGAGTGCCAGACTTCATGCAGAGGTATCTTCTGAACCTCTACGGGCATCTCCGGCGGCTCGTCTCGCCTGTAGATCATCGTTTTCTCGGTGGAGGAGGGCATGAAATTCGACTCCTGCACGGGGAGAATCGTGTCCGTCACGGTCATGAAGCTGATCTCCCGGGAGCGAGAATCAGCATAGATAAGCGTGTCTCTCAGGCAAGGTGCCCTTCACATGTGTGTTACGGCTCTCTGGCCTGGAAGACTGCACGGCTCAACGACAGAAGTGTGTAATGGGAGATCGATCTTCACCTTGGCTGTGCTGCTGTACGCCGGCACGTCGCCGACACTCAGGGCCCTTCGCATCAGTAGGAGCTTCGCGGCGAGGAGAATGACCAGTCCAAGAAGAACCGTGAGGAGGAAGACGCAGATGAAGGTGGGGTAGTACCTCTGACTCGCCAGACATTCTAGAACGACAGACAGTAGCGGGGTGCTCCTTAACTCCCGGGTTCAGAAGCGAGGGTCTAGAGATAAGGCTGGGATGAGGAAAAAGGTGGTAAAGGGTGGAACTTCTGATGAAATGACCGCAGATCGCAAGAAGACAGCTGTTGTAACTTGTGAAACCTGCCCACACACACACACACATACACCATACACACACACGCATACACCATACACACACACGCATACACCATACACACACACACATACACCATACACACACACGCATACACCATACACACACACACATACACCATACACACAAACACACACATACACCATACACACACACACATACACCACACACGCACACACATACCATACACACACACACATACACCATACACACAAACACACACACCACATACACACAAACACACACATACACCATACACACACACACACACACGCCCAAACTTCAGCAGTTCCAGCTCCATCAGTCTCCTTGCTTGCTGCAGGTACCTGTATGTGTCTCTGTAATCAGATTTGCGTTCAGTTGGTTTTCATTGAAACGCGGCACCTTCTCAGGGCCTCATATGCCCACGCGCTCTCTGGTAGCTTCTCCGAAGGAATGGAGAAGACAGAAAAGCCAGACCTCTATCTGCCAATTTGGCAAAACTGGACAAAATGAAAAAGTCCGAGTCCTAAGAATGATTCAGTAAGTGACTTGGCAAGACATAAAGGACGAATCACAGAAACGCCAACTAGCTCTGGCGGACGGGATGAGCTTCAGTGACACAACATGGTGCTGATGATTCTGTCCTCTGTCTTACAGTCACTCCGCTGCCGCCTGGCATTCCGTCAGCCTGTTATTCTATGAAAATCCCGATGAGGCCGTCCGCCCCCAACCCCCCCCACCCCCCC
>JAABNY020000046.1:2959228-2973287 GCA_015164015.2 Brevimyrus niger | reverse complement strand
GCTTCCGGGATAGGCTCCGGACCCCCCGCGACCCAGTAGGATAAGCGGTTTGGAAAATGGATGGATGGATGGATGTGAAAAAAAGAGAGAGGAGAGAGCTCTGGTTCTGGTCGGGTCACTTATCAGGCCTGCTCTTTGTAATGATGCTTAATATTTAGCAGATATATTTTATATTAGTCTACCTGTAACATCTTACAAAAGACATTATTTAACGTTTTACTTAGAGAACCTTTCTGTTCCTGAATGTGGCCAGAGGAAAATGTATAAATTGGTGTGTAGCGAAAATACCCTGGTCATCCGACAATGAATCAATATAATCTCATGGGATGGTCTTGTTCCTATTTTTAAATATTATTAATTATTGGGGTTATACCATGACAAACATCTGCAACGACACACACACACACACACACACACACACACAATCAATGTAGAGTTACCATTTCGCCTATTTTGTAAGTTGAAAATCCATATAAACATTTGATAAATTGGCAAAATGGGTAAAAAAAAAAAAAAATCTAAAAAATATCAATAACAAAAGGTTTCAATACCCCTGCCCAACCCTGACCGATATAAGCCGCTGATCAATAGACTGATGGATGAATGGATTATCAATGTAAAGGTCAGACTAACTGTTCTACGTTTCTACAAACCGAACCTACTGACTTGAGTGCAAATCCAAACAGAGCAACACCGCAAAGCCTAATCTAAGACAAGACACAACTGTGTATTTAAAAAACAACCGACATATTTAAAAACTTAAACGCTGAGGATAAAAATTAATGTCTAAAAACATCCAGGGACCAAATAAGCAATTCCAAAAATAAAATGACATTAACAAGGACAGCAAACAAAATCTGTCAAAGTAAATGATTCAACTGAAAATCAGGAGTGTTAGCTAAAAGCACGGCATGTACGGGAACACATTATTGTATGCACACATTTACTCACCTTGAAATGTCTTAATGTTAAAGTATTGCGATTAAATGTCGCTGCTAAACGTGAAATCGTTTGAAATGTGCCTCGCCCGCTGTTACCTGCATGCCTGGTACTTATTTCACATGCAGGTGAACTCAGCGGTAGTGGCAGCCCAGTCCACAGGGACAAAAGCACTGCCACGAAGGGCTTGTTTGTTTGGAGAAGGGCAGACCTAGTTATTGGGCTGCTCTGAGTGGAAAGAGCCCTTAAATATGGCACTTTCTTAGTTCTGTGGGAGGACAGCAGTACACCGGTGCGATGTGGTTTCCCTCTGCAGACGACCATTGTTCCGTGATGATTCAACCTGCATGGGGGTCCCCTTTGCAGTGCTGTACCCTGCTCTCAGATATGACTTAAAATGCCCTTTAAGTGTTTTCATTTGACTCACCTGTAGGCTTTTCTGTGGGTGCGATTTCCACAAGCCAGACTTATTTACTACATATTTCTGCCTCGATTCTTAGTAGTAGGGCACGGATACTGACGCTGATGCAAGCAGAGCTCGAATGGCTGACGTTATCATTCGTGTAATCTGTGCGTGCAGCGGTTTGTCATCTCTGTTCTCAGGACCGGGTCGTTGTATCTGGCACAGTTGGGTAACTGTTGGCAAAGGCTGCTTGGGTATATTCGCCCCCCCCCCACATTTTCTGTTGTGGAACATTATTGACTAAAGGTGAAAGTAGGTTACAGAGCTCCACAGAACACAGTGGCCTATTCAGCGAGACATCTTAGCTCCTTATGTGAAGAAGCATATCAAATTCTTCCTGTATAATAGCATGTTTCGCAAATATTAATGCACCAAATTCTGTGGGTCATGCCATCCCACCCCTGTCTTGTGTCCTGAGGCTATTGACTTAGCCCCAGCTTGGACTGCCTAAGTGGTTTTAGTTGATGAATCACAAGGTTGGTTGGAGAAAAAAGCTGGACAAGGCTCCTCACAACTGTGCTTGATGCTCATTTCTAGGTCTGACAGGGATGGCGACCGGAAGTCTTACCCGGTGCAGATCCGAGGGATCTCTGATTGACGTTGAGGAGGGCAGGTCTCGGAGAAGGAGCAACCTCAGCACTGGTGGAATTTCATTTGGATCTTTCGATCCATCCATTGATATATTATTTAGCAGACGCTTTTGTCCGAAAGAACATACGAGTGAGGATCAGATGGTCCATGGAGCAGCTGAGGTTCAAATTCTTGCTCGAGAGCCCAAAGGTGACACTACCCTGGCTGACACTGGGTGCCAAACAGAACAGTCATACAACTGTCTGTAAATAGCACCTCCACACAAAACAAGAATTGTATCAACAACATAGACCAACAAGCCCTATCACATCAGCCGGTCTTTGTCCATGGTGTGCAAGGCAGGGAATTCCCCAAACTGGATGCCAATCCACCCCAGGGCACACCCACCCAATCACACGATGGGTAACTTAGAGATATCGATCCACCAACTACGTGTTTGCTAATTGAACAGAATGCACTTAACCCTAACCCTAACCCTAACCCTAACCCTTAAGAAACCCATGGAAACAAGGAGAGAATCTGCAAACTTCCCAAGGGTTAGGATCTGAAGCCAGACCTGTTTATCATATTTAGTGAGAAATACCATTTGATGTATATGCAACTGAATATTTTTTGATAGAAAAATATGTAGATTTTTCTAACTGAATTAATTTACCAGCCTATTTGTTGGGTGTCGTGCCAGTGTGTCTGTGGTCTTCAATTGAGATAAACTGTCTGCTTTTCTTTCCATCTATTTGATGATTAAAAACAGCACTTCCTCTGCTCACCCACGCATTGTAAAAAGCTGTATATCTGCCCCGACCACAGACGCGTTGGCACTTTCCCTTTACAGAATGCAGAAATCTTACTGCTCTGAATGGGTCAGCAGAACGCGTTTTAATGGGACACTGATTTACACCTGTATCACCAGCCTATGTAATTTACAGTCCAATTAATTTATTCAATAAAGCAATTAAGATCTGTGGTTTAGAAAAATCCAGGAAATCCCATGGCCTGTTAGGGTTTCTTATGGAAGATTTTATTGTAGAGCTTCCAGCATTCACTGCAATGTTGGGTAAAATATCCATTTTCATTTCACAGGGATTTATAGTCTGACTCAGGCGGCAAATCAATCTGACTGGCCAACCCTACGCAATGACATCCGGCGGACAAGCTCCCAATCAACAAACCCATTCTGGAGGGAGGTGTCTTGTTTGAACCCATTTTTGAATGATATTAGGCATGCTGGTGTACAGGAAGGCAGTCTGCCAGTCATCTTGCCCACTGTGAAAGAAGACGTCTTGGCTGCTTCCCGTGATGATGATGACGATATCTTCAGCACATCTTTGGATGACACCAATCTCGACTTTCGCTGGGGTTCCATGTTGGGGATTGCGAAGGGATGCTCACCTGGGTTGTGGAGCAAGTCTTTTGACATACCGGGTACCCTTCCAAGGAAGGAGTACCACAAAGAGAAGGCAACTTGGAACAACTCCTATAGTCGGTTCCTTAATCCGGATTTTGAATGGTTGAAGAACAACATGGAGGCTTACAAAATGGCATGGCTGAGCCATAGACGGTTGACGAGGTCATGCTTGGATCTCGGCACGATGAGGCGAAGTCCCGGCTGGGCCCAGACTCAAGCTGCTGACACTCAGATCATCTGCGAGTTCAGCCACGCAGGTGGATCCGTGTATCTGCCTGAATCTGACATCAGCGCCCACATCCCAGAAAGTCATGTCCTTTCCGGGGAGCTTCAGGAGATTGCTCTGAAAGCCATTTTTGATCCACCACCGGGACTTAACGGTGACCTCTCGACCACTGTAACTCCTCTCCTGGAGGTGAGCCTCAGTAACGTTGGTGCGAAGGGAGGGATTTCACTGGAGATGAAGGTAGCTGGTGAGGTCAAATGTGACCCCATCAGTCAGGTCATGGCGGAGTTCGTGTGCTTGGTCAGCACCCGCAGAGAAGGCCCTTTCCAGAAGATAAGAAGCTTCTACTTGTACAGGAGCACCTTACAGGTCCAGCTTATTGAATTGAAGCCGCAAATGTACCTGATTGCAGCCATACAGGCCGCTGCAGTCCAGCCTCCAGCCACATCTGTGTGGGACTTTATTGAGAGGACCCTCACTATTGGCATCTACGGACCCAAGCACATACACCCATCCTTCAAGATCGTCTGTGTGGTTTTCTGCCAGCGTCAAACTCCCCCGAAGCTTCCATTTTACAACATCAAGCAGAGCGACGAAAGCATGCCGCCTCTAGTGTTACAGCTCTGGGGGAAGCACCAGTTCAACCCAAAGGGTCTGAAGGATCTGCTGATCATACCGGCAGTCAGGAACTCGAGGTTCGAGGTGGTATCAACGGAGAGGGTCAAGAGGGTGATCCAGACTCACCTGAGTTTGGGCCAAGTGGTTCGCCTTCCGTTCTCTGTATCCAAGTCTGGCTCTGGGCAGATGGTGCCCTTCAAGGTGAGCGTCTACGTGAAGGATCCGGCCGGCCTCCCATTGGCTGAATTCCACGTGACATCGCCAACGGCTGGCCCCCGAAAGTGGGGGAAGCCCCAGGAGAGCATAAAGCCTCCCACTGTCCTGGAGGAAGGCGCACCGCAGCTCCGTGCGTTCCGGAACGAGCCGGTGACGCCGCCGCACTATGGCGTGGCCCTGAAGTCCGTCGTGCGGCAGCCACGGGTGGAGTACCTGCTCGACTACTTCAAGGGCGACACCATGGCTATCCTCCGTGGCGAGACGGTGAGGTCGGTGGGCCAGCTGAAGGTGAAGGAGTGGTACATAGGCCTCCTCCGTGGGCGGGTCGGCCTGGTGCACCGCAAGAACATCAAAGTCATCGCCAGGGAACAGGTGATCGACTTCTCTGGGGCCGAGGTCACCACCCAAGTGCTCCTGGACAATGTGGCTGCCCCCTTCCAGAAGCTGACTTACATGTACTCCGCCGTGCAGTCGCTGGTTATGGAGTGCGCGTCCAGCTGGGAGGCCTTAGGGGTAGCCCTGGGATACTCAAGCCGAACCCTGGAAGATATGGTCCGGGGGCGTGGGGCCAAATCCGAGATGGAAAGGATGACCTGCGTCCTGGAGAGGCTGAAGGAGGACTGCCACCAGGAGACGACTGGGAAGAAGTTTCTTCATGAGCTGGCTGTTGTGAGGGCAGAGCTGTTCTTATGTTCAGATCCTTGGTCCCAAGACGAACGGCGGCAAACAAAAGGGGTCGAGAAGCAAAAGCACTCTGTGTGTAGATCTGCAGGGTTTAAACATCCGTTTGCCTCCCCCAGGGCCTTCTGAAAGTGGGCTGCTGTGGCGTGGTGTCCCGTCTCGCCCACAACGCGGTGATACTGTCGACAGCGGTGCGGCTGGGAGGGCGATGGACGGAGCTGGCGGCCCGTCTGGCCAAGCTGCCCGGCACTCAGCACTCTGCTCACGAGGCCCCCCACTGGAGCAGGAGAGGGGAAGGCGGCCGTCAGGTGTGCTTCCTCGCGGCACGTACGTGCGCCTGCGACATATTGACGTGTCGAGCTCAAACGGTGAAGCAATAAGCTCGTACTACACAAAGCCTGCCTACCTGTCTTTACTGACGGGTGCAGTACAGCAAGGTTGGACGTGGGAAATGAAAATAGTGACTATTGACATATGCTACAGTGCTAACCCATACAATTTTAACACATTTCTCTTGACATGCCATGTTTCCTTTCCTTTCACTTATGTTAAACCTTAAAGACTAAATTTTGAAACATGGTATAGAGATCAGTGCCGTTCTTTCAGAAGGACACTTCATCACACAGTGTACAGGGACAGACGACGGAGCGGTGGTGGATTTTTAATTACTGCCTGCTCTGCTTCAGCACGGGCCGGGGAAGCTGGGGACAGTAACAGATATAGCTTGTGTTGGCAATAAAGACGGGCATTAAAGCGAGATCGCACTCGGCTGCTGCGCAAGCGGATCGCTGAGACTTTGCTGTGTCAGAGCACGGTGGCGGCGAGTAACGGTCCCTCTGCCAGGCCACCATAAAATTTGATTTTTTTTTACTTGGTAGAAAAAAACGCTGTGGGAGTTGAACAGTATCCACAATTTCAGTGTTAAAATGTAGCAGGCCGTACTAAAAATACAGTACGTGATTTAATAAGATACTCCAGAAGGTTCTAATTTGTCAGGAGCACATTTTAATCATAGTTAATAGTCCATTTTTAGACATTTATTTTTAAATTTTATTTTTCATGCCCTTATCCAGGTACTTATCCCAGACAGCACAGAGCAGGAACATCCTGTACTCGGTGTCTTTTAATTCGTTTTTTTTTTTTTTTTTAACTTATAAAACTGGAATAAAATTACTAACCATATAAAGACACAGACGAGTCTCAAAATAGATATGTGATACATAGAGACTTTTTATTATATACATTTAAAATGAGATTCAAAGAGTCCACCTACATTTGAGTAGCAAGTCTAGTACTTAAACAATTTCTTAGCGTAGTAGATATTTGTATAACATTTTCACATAGATTTCTCCCCACACAAGGCAGGCAGATATTTACAGAAGCTATGTGATACCTTTAATGGTCGGTTATGCTCTAGGAATTGAACTCTCGACCCGCTGGTTAAAAATCCCCAATACCACCAACCATCCTGGATCCAGACCTCCGCCTCTGCATCGCCAGTTTCCCTCGGCGACACAGTGACTGCGCATTGCATGTAGTTTAGCTGCTGTTGAAGGCTACGGTGCCAAAACCAACAGCCTTGTGCAAATTATGGAACAACAGGAGAGGCCCCCCACAGGAAGCGCCGTCCTTTTTCATTTGCGGTGTGACCAGCTGCAAGAATTGTTAGGCGAAACCGCACAAAGGAGAACATCAGCTCCTTTGGCTGATCCCAGGTCAGCAAGCGGCAGAAAGGGACCTTTCAGCGACTCTCTCTCTCCTGCCCGCAGTTCCGGCAGAACAAGGGATGGAAGCCAGTGTAATGCGAGCAGAATTTAAATGCGATGATCCAATTGCATGGCAGTGGGACGCAGGGCCTGGCTGTAAGGCTTTTGTCAGGCCGCATTAAGTAGTTGACATGTGCTTTTACAAACTCCCACGTGTTCCCGCTGGTTTTTAAAAACTCTTCTCTTGTCGCGGTTCTGTTGGCTCATTTGTCTTTCAGCTGACGCCAGAGATCTACTCAGAAAGCTTTTGAAACTGATTCGGCTCAGGATGGGTGGTCGACAAATAGTTATGTGAGCAATTGGGGCGATTTAGTTTAATTGAATCAAACAAAGGGTTTTATTCAAACTTACCGAAACTGCATGGTAATCGCAGAGGCTATTATGGGGGAAGTAAAGATGATGTCACTGACTGGGAGTAACGGGAATCCCCTTGACGTTCTTGCTTTGTGAACCTTCACGCTTCTGAGGTCGATGATGCGTCAGCCGCCGGCCCATCTCCCGCCTGCTTGTCTGTGCTCCTCCTCTTCCTCGTAAACCCAGGCGACGTGGAAGCCCGCCTACGACTTCCTGTACCCGTGGGGCCGGTGCCAAGGTGACCGGCAGAGGGAGAAGGTCCAGGAGCTGCAGCTGGCCCTGGACGGGATGCGGAGCCCGATCACGCGCGAGTGGAGGCAGGTCACCGGCGCCCTCATCTGCATCAGCTGCGCAGGCCTGCTGCGCGCCCCAGCCTGCACCGAGACCTCCGTCCCGTAGAGCGAGCACGGCCTTGGGGCTCCACCTGGGGGTCTGCCCGCTCCACGCTAAACGGAGAACCTTCACATGCCCGCTGAGCCATATCCGCTCCTTCCTGCTAAGCACCTTATCTTAATGACATTCCACGGAAGTAGACGCGTTATTTTAAAAGAGTTGAAATATTGTGTAGCGTAGCACTATGCTTGCTTTTTTGCCAAGCGTGTTGAGCGACGTGGTTGGTTGGATGTTCTGCCCAGTGATGATTGCAGAGTGTAAGGACGTTCCCTCAGGATGACCTCACCCACCCCATGAAGGATCCCCACAAATGCAAACACTGTGTTAGCCTGTATATACAGTCATACACAGATGTATAGTAATATGCATCATAATAATTGAAAGAGACCCTACATGAAGTCTAACCCTTCCCTCTATTGTATGTTGCTTTGCATGAAAGTGTTGCATAAACCTAAATAAATTTAAACTATAATTGGTTATGCAGTTGCTTGTACAATATGAGTTGCATAATAACAGATATTGCAAATCCACACTCACAGTATTGTCAGTAGGCAATGAAAAACATAAATCTTCAAAAGCCCGTTATTTCAGGAGCATGAAAAACTACTCTAACTACTTCACAAAATAAACTGACACGTACCACAAATAGAAACCTATCTTTACCCAGCCATATGTGTAATGGTTTAAATGGGCTTTTTTTTTCTTCAGGAAAATGTATCAGTGTCAACAAGATACAAACTAATTTGTCTTTATATTCACAATTAATAATTATGTTAGCTAGCTATCTAATAACGTTAAAATATTGAAATTAGCGATATAAAGTAACCCGACCACAAGACTATCATTAATAGAAATGTTGGAATCCGCCTTTCCATCCTTCTTTTGTCCCCACGTGTCCTATTCTGGGGGTGTGTGTGTGTGTGGGGGGGGTTAGAGCCTATCCCCTAGGTAGGGAACAACCTGTACAAACGTACAAAGATGACTTCATAGAACATTTTCTCATTGACCAATTAGATGTCAAACACAGTCAGTAGACAGATGAAAATGGGCGCGTTTCCATCTATAGTAAAAAGTCACAATTGGCGAAATGGACAGACGCAGCTCTCAAAGGAATGTGATGATATGCATGTGTCCCAAAGCACTGACGTGTGTTTATGCTCCCACAGACTGTTATTATAAGTCATCAGAGGGTTTACAATCTGCTGACCCCAGAGAGTGAGTGAGTGCTTTGTGGTCTCCAGATTTACACGAAGCACTTCGCATGAAAAATTGTTTCTTCAGCACAACCAAAAGTTTTCAGTAGGGCATGTCATATTTTCATTGCCCGGCAGAGATGAGTGTGTTGATAGCAAATCGTAGTGTTTTGGACTTCAGATATCCACTGTGCCTGAGGCTGTTATTCCGGGCCAAGACAGTAAGGGTTCCTATAGGAATAACAGCCATTTGTTTCTATACAAGTAGAATTAAAGAACATGAAAATACTTGCCGTTTAAATCTGACATTTCTGTGCCTTAAGCTGTTCTATAAATGCGGCACGCAGCTTTTCTGGCAAATATATCTGTGCAATTAAGAGGAAGACAACGTTACGAAAAAGACTAGTGGTTAAAACTGCACCGGTCGGATCCGTCATCATTGAATGCGGCTGGCCATGCGAATGCACCTGCAGTGAATGCGGTCGCATTGTCTGCGGTGCTAAACCCGCAGCAGAGAAGCTCTGCCCAGGCACAGCCATATATTCTCACTAATAGTTGTCAGAGTGATGAAAAGGAGAGCAGTAAGGTTTATCCCGGGTTTTTACAAATCGCCGAGGGTCACTGGGAAATTTATGCCAATGCTTGACTGGCTGACAAGAGGGTGGTCTCTCAGAAAATAGTGTACCCCCACCTCAGCCTTAGGGTCTCCAAAATGACTCCCCCAGCGGTCTCTGCCACAAGGCCTGAGCAAAGGCGTTCTTCTGCCCTGACTCGTGAGTTACTGCAATGAACGCCGTGCTCACACTCGGGAACGGCAAACGTTTTCAAAGGGGCATCAGCGAATTCGGAGAGATCACCTCAAATGCCTTGGTGGCTGCCTCACCGTCACGAAGAGACTCGGCGGGGCCGGATTCTTGTGAAACTGTGAACATGGCGCTTTCTTGCCTGGCATTTATTAATTGTTAATGAGCCACTTGTTAGCTTGGCAGGGGAAGGGACTGACACAGCAGATGCTATTGAAGATACTTGATAATAAGGCGGCAGTGACCAGGAGGCTAATGACCGAATGAAGACAATTACCTGGGTGGTTGTATTAATTGCAGTGGTGACTCTAACTCCGCCCGCAAGGACAAGCACGCGCAATTCAAGCAGAACCTCACAAAAACATACCAGGGCTGGGCAAAATAACACGCATGCCGCATGATAATGGACAAGTAAGAATGTAGCTACTAAGGTAATGTCATAATAGGTTGAATGCCAGTGAGCAGAATGCGTCGTATATATAAAAGAGGTCTTATAGACTCTTAGGGGTTTTACTTGCGCAAAGATAGTCTGATGGCAGAATGAACAATGATTGGTTCAGATAGATAACCAATCAGATTGTAGAGGAGGTAGGTCCAAGCAACTATAGAAGGTGGGACCTAAGATGTCTAATTGGTTGGTCCTCCTTCTGTAAGTGATTTCCGAAGAGGCCAAAGAGATGGCGCCCAGAACTGCAGGTCCATCGGTCACAAGAACTGCAGAATCACACTGAGTGAGATATGGGGAAATCTGGAGAGTGACAGCCCTTCGAACCTTCACTGGCACTGGGGTCGCAGGTCAGGGCTCTCCAGAAGGGACTGAGGGACGCATAACGAGATAGTTACCGAACAACCTCAAGAGTTACAGCCTCGGGGCTGAATCAGCACCTCTGTGACTCAGCGTCAACAAAAAGTGCTCAACCTGAGCTTCACAATGCTGGAGTGTATAGGAGGGCTGCCGCTGGTGGACGTTTCCTTCCAGGCCGATGCAGACGCGTAACCCGCTGGGCAAAGGGAAAAACTTATTATGGTCCAGATGAGCCAACTTTCAGTATGATTTCTACCTGCCGACGGGTTTATGTTTAGAAACACGCCACGGCGTCTGCTGGCTTGGAAGCCAATCCCGGACGTGTCATTAGATCCGGCAAACGCTCGGTGCGGTCGTGTGAGGGTCAGGGGATTTTAGGTTGTTGTGCCGGATCTGGTGCGCCATATGGTACCAACACCGTTACCTCGCGACGTTCCCTCAACGCTCTGTCCCCACATACGCCCCTAAACACGCCAAAGAGCGGTTTCCTGAACATCACAATGAAGTCAGGTACCCTATAGTTTCCCTGTTCACCCAGATCTAAACAACCATTTATAGAATCTCTGAAGTTGTTTTCCACCTGCGGCCTCTTGCTGCTGATAAAGAGGTCTGATATCTCACAACATGCAGCACAGGACTGATGTTATTCGGATATGAAATGGTCGCACTGTATATCTGGGCCTTGATTTTAATGACTCAGACACTATTTACATTTTTCTGCTACCCCTGAATGTCCTGCTATGAAAAGGAAGGCTGTTATCGATAGGCCTAACAGGGAAACTTACTGACTGACGTAAACAGCCTGAGGGGTCGAGACGGAAGGTCACTCCGCACGAAGCGAGCGTCCGCAATTAAATCGCGAAGGCTGGAGAGAATATTGGCGAGGGATCGATGGTCGCCGTTCAATAAAGATGCCAGGAGTCTCCGAGACACCAGCAGGGGAGATGGCGACATTAAACGGGAGGGGGGGGGCGGGGGCAGCTGTTCTAAATTAGCGGCCACTGTTGCTAACAGGCCGTTGGGGTCTTGTGGATGACATGCCAATTATTTCCATAAGCAGAACCACAGAGGTATGGAGGCCAAGCGGGGCGGAACGGTGACCTCACGCTTGCCCCCCAAGCTGGCGTCTGGCTGCATAATGACTCGGAGCCCCCCTCCCCACCCCCCGCACTGGCTCCTGGACCTCACCCTGGGACCGGATGCTGACCCGGTACCATCGTTTAATTATTCAGCAGCATTTTCTGTGTCCAGACTTCGCTGGAGCAATGCCGTAGAAACCAGTGCCGAGATCCGGCCTGCCTGACTGCCTCCACAGCACAGGCCTGCCTGTCTGCCTCCACAGCACAGGCCTGCCTGACTGCCTCCACAGCACAGGCCTGCCTGTCTGCCTCCACAGCACTGGCCTGCCTGACTGCCTCCACAGCACAGGCCTCCCTCTGAACAAGCTCAATGAACATGACTGATACAGCCTAATAGCAGGTCCGGGAAATGCGACATAAGCGGAATGACAAATCCATGGTTAACCATTGACAGAACTCTAAGTCAAACTCATCCCTGTGTCCAGCAGTTTGGTAGAAGCAGTCCACTGATCGTTATTGTTTTCCTCCCTGCTCCCGTGAGGTGAG
This sequence comes from Brevimyrus niger, assembly GCA_015164015.2. Lineage (NCBI taxonomy): Eukaryota > Metazoa > Chordata > Actinopteri > Osteoglossiformes > Mormyridae > Brevimyrus > Brevimyrus niger. Next base: position 2,961,209 of record JAABNY020000046.1, on the reverse strand, counting down.
AGCACTCCCTGGACTGGAATGCACTCTGTGGTGATAATTAGCACCCCGTTGCGGCCGCTGGCCTGGTGAGCAAGCTGGAGCGACTGAGGAAAGGCGTGGGAGAGACAGACTAGCGGCATTGTGTCCGAGTCGGGAGACAGCTGGCATGACTCTAAAAACGAGGACGCCTGTGTGCAAAAAGCTGGACTAAGGCTCCCAATCCAGTCATAATGGCATAAAAAAAAACAAATGGCAAATTCTCCGCTTTTGTAGTATGTGCGTGTTTCATGTTCTTTGTGTGACTGGGGGTGGGAGAGAGTAACACTAGTTGTCAACAGGGTGGCGGGTAGGAGGGAGGGAAAAAGGACACCCAGCAGCAGACCAGACAGAGGGCTGGAAACTCGGACTGTCCACCTGAATTCCAGATCAATGGTCACTGTATATGATATCTTTTAGACAGGGAACATCGAAGTAGGCTTAGCACATGGTGGGCTTAGCCTGTAGCTTGTTTAGCATGTAGTGGGCTTAGCATGTAGCGGGCTTGGTACATAATAGGTTTAGCATGTAGCGGGCTTAGCACATATTGGGTTTAGCATGTAGCGGCTTAGCACATATTGGGTTTAGCATGTAGCGGCTTAGCACATATTGTGCTTAGCAGGTAGCGGGCTTAGCACATATTGGGTTTAGCATGTAGCGGGCTTAGCACATAACAAGCTTAGCATGTAGAGGGTTTAACGTGTGGTGGGCTTGGCAGGTAGCAGCTTAACAAACAGCAGGTTTAGCATGTAGCGGATTTTTCACAAAATAGGCTCGACATGTAGCGAGTTTAGCGCATAGTTGGTTTACCATGTAGTGAGTTTAGCACGTAGCAGGCTTAGCACGTAATGGGATTAGCATGTAGCGGTTTTACCACATAGTGGGTTCAATATGTAGCGGGGTTTCTAGGGCAGTGATTCAGCAGGACTCCATAGGGCTAGGAAAGATTATTAAGCGAGCCGCAGCCAGTGCTGCGGGAGCAGTGTCACTCACGGACGGATTTGTTAGTGAGCAGAAAAGCAGACCGTAAACAAGCCTCCGCCGTTAAGCTTCATTTGGCTGCCCCCGTGGGCCTGAGTAGGAGGGGAGCTGATGGCCCCTTCACTGGTCCGAGGGTGGAGGTGGAATCTAGCGGCCGGAATCAGCCTGACACTAATAAAGGCCCCATTCCTGCCCTCCACACCCTCCCTCCTTACCCTAGTCACCCTGGTTGAGGCTTAACAAGGCACCCCTGGACAGAGACGTGTGCAAACGGGGTCACCAGAGAGCGACCAAGGAGTCGGGGACAAATGAACCGGCGTGGGGGAAGATGCCAAAGCTGCTTTTGAGGACTGCGGTTGCAGCAAGCTTACATTATACAGACGGAGAAAGGGCTCCTGTCTCTTCAGCCGTACATAAGGCTAGTTTGTCGGTTATCAATGTGGGGCTGAATATAGCAGATTCCAATAAAAAAAGGTCAAAATCCTCATGATGGGTGGGCCCCAGCGGCAGACTCCCATTCGAACCCGAAAGCTAAAGGGTAACTTTAATAAGGATGACCAGGGACACTGGCCTTCCCCCCCCCCCCCCCACTGTTCCCTTCCAGGTCCTGTCACTGGCTGCTGAGGTCAGATCGATGGGGGGGGAGTGTGATCTAAGATTGTAGAAAACCTGGGAAAAGCACCTGCACCGGGAGGAAGGGAAACGGGAAAGACATGACAGAGGCAGAAATAGCCTTGACTGGGACTGGGACTGGGACTGGGAATGGGACTGCCAGGTGAGTCACATGCTGCCATGTCTGTCACCGTCTGGGATATTTTTTTAATGCTGCACGGGAGCTGAAGGGGACGATGGCTTTGCACCCATGTGGGGGGGGGGGGGGGGGGGCTCGTGGGCAGACGGCCCACTCCGAAGGCCGGGGGACACAAACCGGGTGGGGGGGCCGCGGGAAAAGTCCCGAAACCAAAACCGGAATGGGAAGGGGAAA
>JAABNY020000046.1:2948883-2959128 GCA_015164015.2 Brevimyrus niger | reverse complement strand
GGAGGGGGGGGGGGCGGCGTGGTGTCTGGTTCGTCCGCGTGGTTAATATGTAGGAAGGGGGGGGGGGGGGGGGGGGGGGGGGGGGCGGTGGGGGGGGGGGGGGGGGGGGGGGGGGGGGCTTGTTGCATCCCTGCCCCATTCGTAGCTGCGGGGTCACAAATCCGATGGCAGGCTCATCAGAATATTGCCGTAAACACAACACGATGTGGAAGCGAGGAAGAACCTGGAAGTACTGATGGGATGGGGGGGGTAAGAACCACAGTCCAGAAACTTCCTTCTCCGATCGGTTGTAGCTCCGATGAGCGGGTCATGTGACGGTTCACACCAGGCCATGGCGATTGGCCCAAACTTTCTGCACATTTTGTCATTTTACAGGCAACGAAGAGCGCGATAATCTCTCCCGTATCACTAATTTAAAGGGCAGGGAATGTACCAGGCAGGCAATGCCAAGACCGGAGATGGTGGCGGGGGGGGTCTGATGACGGAGAGCTGCAGAGAATCCAGAAGTTTGCATGAAGCACGACTGATAAACTCATTTAGTGTGGCTGACAGAGATTCAAATAAAGCATCAAAATGTGATTTTTGCCGCTTGTCACGTTAGTTTGGCTTTAATAAGCAGAGGCGAAAACATGCGTGAAATACGACAGATAGGCAGCGTGGTCCCAGCTGTGATTATTACCACTGAAACCACGCAACTGCGCGGGACCCCTGAGGTTTGGGGCCCCTGAGGTTCGGGGCCCCCTCCTGACCACAAGCAGTCACTACATTAAATATTACATAAAGACATTGCTCATGTAGGAGCTAATTAAACATCTCGCTCGTTATGATGTTGCGACTCACTCGCTGATAATAATAATACAGGCAGCCGGGACGCGATCGTATCCCAGCCGCAGCACAAAATGAAGGGGAGTCTGTAAAAGAAAACTCGCTTAAACTGACCGGTTTCTTCAGCACAAACAATGAAATGCCGGATGAGGAGGCAGCAAACTTTACATACACAGATGACATGGGGGGGGGGAAGGGTGAAATTACTATTTGAATGGGGCCCTAGAAACAACAGAGCTGTCACCGTTTGTTTGCCAGCAGGGCAGAGAGACAAGGCAACCATGCAGGGATTGGCTGGCAATGACCCGTCATGGGATCGGGGAGTCTGGGGGGAGCTGCCCCCTTTTCAGACCCACTTTCTCCCCACTCCAAACCCCCCATCGGCCGGCTTTTCAGCCCAAACAGCATGACTCTCATCGGGCAGCTTTCTGCATTGACGAGCGTTATAATTCCCCATGATTACTTTTCCGAACTTTGCCCAGAATAAATACATTCACACGCATATCCAGTGTTCTTTTGGAGTGATGGCTGGTTTGAGGCGTAAACTTTACCCTGTCGGAGAGCTTTGTCGATGTCACTGCCGTCCGGGATGAGAAAACCTTTTGACGTGAAGTAACATCGGAGAGTCGACGCTCTTATCAAAAAGGGAAAACAAAAAGCAGAATCCTTGCTGATGAGACTCACGGTCAAAATATTTACTCAACACTAAGATCACGACACAGAACAGGTCAACCTGGCTCCGCAGCTTCATATAAAACCTCAGACAACTGAGAATCTCAGACGGTATAAATTACACGAATATCGCGCGACTTGACTCACGATTGTACAACCACGGGTTGTTTTGCAATTTGATCCGATCTGTGTGTGGGTCTGGTTTGTGAACGCCATTCACATTTCTGCTGACAGAAGATGAACTCAGAGGCAGCATGACTGACCTGGATTCCCACGTAAGATCTGCCTCATGTTTTACGATTAAAGAGAAAACAGCTTGTGAAAATGCTTGTCATTCAGTGATCACCGGATGGACCCATTTACTGTATTCTTATTCTGGGCTGTGAGCCTTTCCGCATCAACTGAAACTGCGCGGCAATAAAACCAGCGGCCGCATCTTTTTTGCTAACCGCAAAGTAGTTAATGACTACTCTGTCAGGGAAATTGCATTGTGGGAAATGGGTCACTGGGCCCCTGGCTAGGCTGACACGTCATCTGAAATGCGTCACTGTGAGAGTTTATTGCACTTTTTTTTCCATTGTGGTCTTTTAGACTGGGTGCCAAACTTCCACTATTTGAAAACCCTGTTTATTTCTCATGTAAGACTCTTTTAATACATTTGATAAGACCAAGTTATAATCTGTACTATACTATATACTATATGCTATATACTATATACTATATACTATAATTGTATCATATTTTTTGTTAACAGCTTTTTTCACGATACATTCAGAGCATAATTACACCTACTGAGACAACAGTCACTGTGAGGCTGCCACAATTTCGCATTTCATCAGTTCACTGTTCTTACAGTGCTGAGGTCATTTCCTGTGGTTTTTCCAGCAAAATGGTATGACATCACTTACCTCTGGTCTGTCGTGTGGTTGCTCTTCCTCACTAATCCCTAGGATGTTGATCAATCGTGGACTTTAACAACAAAATTTGGCAAATGGTGTAATATTCTACAGAGCTCCACTCTAAATATAGAAGGATGAAAAAAATCTGTCCTAAATTAAGCCTAACGATAATATAGGTCTTAAACCAATACAACAGGAACATTATTCAGCATCCAGTGCAAAATGACCTATGTAGGTGAAACTGCTTTCAAAAATAAATATAGGAAATGTTGCATAATTAGTGCAGTATGACAAGCTGAAATGGCCTGAAACTGGAAAAGCTCTTCATGCTACACAGACAGTCTACATCTGTGTCATCAAAACAGGGCAAGGAATGGATTAAGAGATTTCTGTGAAGGCCGTGACTCGTTCTATTAGGCAGAGCTGACGTGGCTTCGATTCCCATATATGGAGTTTGGCTTTTTCTTCTTAGGGTTTGCGTGGGTTTTCCTGCCGATTTTATCCCTAAAATATGAGTGTGTCCTGCGATGCTCCGGTCCGGATTCAGGGCACCCCCCCGGCCGCAGCCCTGTACTTCCCGCTGCAAACTCTAGGCCCGCCAAGCCTCTAACGGATAAGCGGACGCAGAACGCGGATGGATGCCGGGAAGCACACGGGCTCCGTGACGGGGATTATAATCTTCTGCTCCTTTCAGTAAGTTTAGCTTCTTGAATGTGGGGCCGCACTGAGTGAGCTGACGAACTTTCCCTCCAACGTTTCGACATGTAGAGCCATTCAATGCGAAGCCAGGAGCCAAGTTTAGTGTGAGAAGCACATGGCGGTCCTGTGAAAAGTGCTGACCAGGCGGCCGTTACGAGCGCCTTCCTGTCACATGAAATACCCCCCTCCCCTCCCTCCCCAGCCCACCGCCCTTCCCCGCGGACGCTCTGCAGCGGTGTGTGGCTGACAGGGCTGGCGGGGGCACTGTCAGGAGGTATCTTCATCACCATCTCCCCCGCGGCCTGCGCCCTGGGCTCGTTTTGCCCCGTCTCTTATCCCGACAGCTGACGCGGCACTTTGACGGGAAGGCCGCCCCGCTCCCGCTTGGCTCCCGTTTTTCCGCGCCGGGCCGTAGATCAATGAGCTATAAAAACAAATCTCGTGGACTTCGAAATTAATTGGGCTCTAAACCGTGCAGAAAATAAAATAGCAACAACCAAACCAACGTCTGTCACTCTACGGCAAGGTTTACCTGAGGTATAGGTTTCTCTTTAACAAGGAATCAATGGCCTGCATCCCTTAAATGTGGTAAATAATACCTGCAGACCAGTATCTTGCAGGCGGGTTACATCAGTACCCAGTCCCCAGCCCCCCCTCCCCCCCCCCAGCCAGTCCATGTGTTTGTTCTGAGGACTGGATCCAGAACTTTTCAGCATCTCTCTATCAGGGGAGTACACAGGTCCCGCTGCTGACCCACGGTAATGATCAGAGCCACCTGGTACTTCATGCTCTTCAGTTAATCGCCATGCGAGGAGGACATTTCAGGTCCAGGCAGTAAAAATCCAGAAAAATGATTTTGTTTCAAACAACCAGATGAGGACTCTGGGACTGTGGAAACAAAACCTTGGTCTGGAAATGTCCAGCTCTTGTTTCACCTGCACCGTTACTGTGCATGTCCTCCTCAGTCTCCATCCCATGCTGTGCTATTGGAGAGCGGAACCAGGACCACCGGATGCGACTCAGTGTAAAAGGTGACGACGGGTTCAGAAAGCACAAATCCAGACCATGATTTCGTTTCAACCAACCAGTTTGCGTGAATGTGACCCTTTACATGCAGTTGATTGGTCGAAACAAAACCTTGGTCTGGATTTGTGCTTTCTGAACCGGGACTTTACACCTCACGTCACATCCTGAGAAGACGAGGGTCCTTGAGGACCTTGGACTTCTGTGACAGATGTAGAGCCACGATGCGCTACAACCAACTTACCGTAATCAGCTCATTTTCATATAACCATTATGTAGCTGCAGCCCAGTAGAGGGTCAGAGAGACCCTGGAGCCAAACCCAGGAAGCACCAGCAAGCCCAGAACACCCTGGAAAGGATGGCAGTTAGCTGAACGTACATCTCCTGCTTTTACCTTCAAGGTAGATGCTCATTAAGTGTGACATTTAAAGAAAACACACGTGGGGTGATACAGTACGATCAGAGCTACATATTAAGGACGAGAAGCCCTAGAAACGGGCACAAGCAGCCATGACTTCATGCTGCAATGAATCCTCCTGCATGCTGCTGCAATTTATGCTCTTAACGTGATGCGTTGGTGCCAGGATCTCTGGATGTTACCAGTCTGAGAATCATCGATTTCCCTTGCAGGTTCCTCTCGGCGGACATCATACATAAGGACCTCACCATCGATCCATTATACTTCGCCGCCATCACTGAATACAGGGAGATACCTGTGAATGTATGACTCTCTGAGCCAAGGGGGGGGGCGGGGGGGGGGATAAAATCTGATCATACCGCCTCTGGTCTCCACGTCGACGTTGAGGCCGAGCTTGAGTTACGCCGTTCGAGAGATGGATGCGTGATGGTCTCGCCACGGGCCAAGAAAGGGAGAAAAGGAGGTGGATGTGAAGCTTCGAGCAATTGAAAGCCTTCAGAAAGTCTGAGGGATAAAATATTAGCTGGGTGTGTAGGACATACATAATACAAAGGTATCTGTTGTACGGGATGCATCGATTTAGAGGCATGGAAGAAATAAATAAGAAATCCAATTATTTGGTTTAAAATGTGTTTATTTAGAATACACTTTTATCCAAAGCAACATTCAACTGAGAAATCAGGGTGAGCCTGTCCTTGGAGCAATTGGTTGTTACGAGTCGCGCACAAGGACCCAATGGCGAGATCACTCCGCCTACCCGGGCCTTGCACCAGGACCCAATGGCGAGATCACTCCGCCTACCCGGGCCTTGCACAAGGACCCAATGATGAGATCACTCGGCCTACCCGGGCCTTGCACCAGGACCCAATGATGAGATCACTCCGCCTACCCGGGCCTTGCACAAGGACCCAATAGTGACATCACTCTGCCGACCTGGGCCTTGCACAAGGACCCAATGGCGAGATCACTCCGCCTACCCGGGCCTTGCACCAGGACCCAATGATGAGATCACTCTGCCTACACAAGCCTTATACAAAGACCCAATGATGAGAAAAATGATGCCAACCCCAAGAACTGAACCAGTGATCTTGCCATCGGCAGCAGAGGGTCCTAATCTGCTGAGGTATAGGAGGCATCCATGATATAAGGGTCACTACCAAGTGTCTTTGAAGTCCTGCTCAAATTGAACAAAATGTCATCTAGAATTATATATGGCGCCTTGTTTGGTAAAACCTGGAAGTGTTGGTCTTCAACCAGCTGCGCCGTGTGAAATATAGATTTAGTCCATACGTTATGCATTTTTTGACCTTCTTCCAGCATGCAGACACAGGCAGGCGCCTCCAGCCCCCGTGGGATTTACTGCCACAGTCCCCATAGTCCGAACAATGGGCCATTGATTAGGGCAAACTGTCTCTACCGGTCGACTCAGCTGGATGAGAGTGCTGATCCAATTATCCCTCACAACAGCAGAACTTCTCGCTAAGCTCGTTCGTGGAGAACAGGATTGGGGGACCATGGTGTTGTTCGATGCCACGGTTTTAGCTGGAAAATTAACCGGGAATGGTAGCAATTAGCATCATCCATGCGTTAAAGGAACAAGGGGGTCTTCATTCTGCGGTCCGGGATTCTTTTTGTTCCCATGGATGCCGGTTCTCGGATCAGTGCTGCCCTTTAGATATCCGCTTAATGAAATATTCATTTGTCTGATCATTTTTGGTAAATGGAAGCGGGTTTGTTCTTTGCACTCAGCCTTTGGTCCCGGAGTACAAAGTCAGATCTGATGCGGCTGCTCCAGCTACTGCGCTTGCGCTGATCCATGGAACGACGCCGATTAGCTTTGCTGCTTAATGTGGCTGAGTGTGACTGAATCGGACCCCAAAGGTCTGACTAATGGGCAGCTGCTCGGGCTGTTTGCTCGCGCTGCCATTGCGACTTTCCCATGCCGGACAGGCTACTCACGGACTTTTATTTGAAACATTCAGCATCGATGCTCGTTTCGGAAACCACCCCCGTTGTAGTCCTGTCTGAACTCAGATGCCACTTTCAAAAGCTTATTAAGCACATTCTCTGCACCCCGGTTCTTCGTCATCCATTATTCTGGAAGGTCATGAATCATAGAAAAGTCAGATATTACACATTGACCTTTTGACCTTTTGGTTGGACTTGTATAGCTTCCACATAAAGGAGGTTAATGGACCCAGAATTGCGGGGGAGCTGCCGCAGGTCCTGGCAGGACTTCAGGATTTTTCATACTGTATTCAGCAGATGCTTATGTGTGACAATTTTTTTTTTTTTTCTCATGGAAGACTCTCAACTGCATGCTGGGAAGGAAGCTGATTAGAGCCACGCTGCAAGAGAGGGCCCATCTTCAGATCCGAGGCGTGTGTTCGCAGATGGTCACGGTCGCAGGAGGACAGAAACACAGGAGAAGGAGACTTATGAAAGGGCCCTGGGGATGTATTCAGTTCATTCTGACCGAATGCGAGATCACTGACTTCACCGGCAGGGATTAAGTGGGCATGGAGGATACAGTTATCTCAGCCGCCGCTCCTGAACATGCGTGGGCATTTATCATGTGACACACCAGCCAAAAACAACCATGGGCTCTCGCTTAGAACACTGGGGCCCAAAGTCCAGCTCCACCCTTCAGTATCAAGACGGCCAGAGTGGCCAGATCTGAGGGACGCCAATACTGATGTTCCTAACATCAGCATTAATTTAACATGAGCAGAAGGCTGTAGGAAGGTGGCACAGTGGGGCAGTGGTTAGTAATGTTGCCTCCTGCCTGTAGGACTCGGGTTCAAGTGGGCAGTGGTGGCTTGATGGTTAGGGGTAGCGCACTTGTAATTGAAAGATTGCAGGTTCGAATCCCCCACCAGCAAGGCACCACTGAGGTACCCTGAGCAAGGTACCGTCCCCAAGCACTGATCCCCGGGTGCTGACTTAGCTGCCCCCTGCTACGTCACGAAAGTCACATCTGGGTCAAATGCAGAGGACACATTTCGTTGTTGCGCACTGTGTGCTGTGGTGTGTTGACAACGATCACTGATCACTAAATTCTAATTCTAAGTATCTGCTGTGGCAGCGTGTGTTTGGAGTTTGTATGGTCGCCCCATGTTCTTCTGGGGTTTCCTCCAGGAATTTTGGTTTCCCTTCACTCTGTGTGTGTGTGTGTGTGTGTGTGAGAGAGAGAGATGGGTTGGTGCCCCATCCTGGGATATTCCCTGCCTTGTGTCCATTGGCTCTGGACTTCCCATGGCCCTGACAGGGGTGGTTACAGGTGATGGATGGACAGAGCTGTATGCCATGATAATATCTGAATGAGCGTTACAGAGAACAATGCTGTATGCCCTGTACTAGATGAGCAGCGGGAAGATGGATGGATGGTAGACAGAGAGATGAAGGATGACGTCCCACCTCATCCTGTTCAGTCACCGGCCCAACGCCGCTCAGAACTCCCTCCACCAATCACGTCGCTGCAGGCGGTTCCCTAGTGACAGAATGAGCTGAAACAGCATGCGGTCATCAGACTCCCTCTCTACCTTAAGGAAACACCTTAAGACCCATCCTCTGCTAACCTGCTTGTCTTTGAACAGTCTTATTAGGTTCTTACTGCGTTAGTACAATAGTTACACGTGTTGTTGTACAGCTCCTATCCTGCTTACGTTTGTTCCTGGGCTTTTCACAGGAAGCTCAGCTGAGCTGCACTAATGCCTAGTTCATTCCTTGATAGCATGTATGTTTGTAACGTGCTATTTGCCTGGCTTGTGCGTCACGTTGGACAAAGGCATGTACTAAATATGTAAATGTAATGATGGATGGATGGATGAGGTTCCATATGAAAACAATCCGGCTTCCCGTTCAGATAAGATCAGAGACAAAGTTGCCTGAGGTTTGGCAGTAAGCTTGTAGTTACATAAGCATATTTAGGTAAGTTAGGTTTAAATTCCGTCGGCTGGAGGACAGCGCAGCCGTGCAGGGGTGTGTCATAAAGCTACCTGCTAAGTTTGGGAGTTAAAATGCAGCCCCAGCCTCACTGTGTGTGGGTTTTCAAAAGCGATTTGCTTTTCTTGCTCTGACCCAAAGCTTTTTTCCTGTATGTCGCTTGGGGTGATGCATCAGCAAAATAAATAGATGTAAATTTGTGCCACCCGAGGTGTCCCCTGCCCCGTGTCCTGTGACCGTCTCCATGTTTCTGCCCCTGGGAGATTATCTATTTTAGAGCAAAGGATGATCTCGCTGGTCCCGTTTGTCTAGCAAGGCTTCCTAGTGCTCCACAGATCCCGGAGAGATCCTTCAAGGACCTCGCTGCGATGTTTGTAGCAGGCCGCATGACCGAACTGCTCGGCAAAGGATGGAGGGAACCTCACCCCCCCTCGCTCTGAGAGGCAATCTGACTGCCTGGGATATTTATATGCAGAGTTCCTCCATCTTTCCCCTTTTGCCCGCATCCATTTTTTTTTTTTTTTTTTTTTTGAGGGATAAAAAAGGAATAAACACCAACAAATACATATTTTGTTATTTAGAGCATCTGACAGCTGCTGGAATGTCAAGCCTGTGAGTTTCTGCAGAGGTTCATTGTTTCCCAGTGTGATCCTCCGGCCTCAGGCGGCCGCCACCCACCTTTCTTACCAGGATTATCCAAAGCCTCTACTGGCTTTTAATAGTACGGGAGGATATATCGGATTCTTCCACGCCATGTTCTGCCTCTCAGCGTACTTGTAGTCCTCGTCTGAATGTCTCTCCCTGTGTGGCACCACAGAGTCAGAGACCCAGCAGCCGACTGTTGACAGATTCAACGGGGAAGCCAACCCCCCCCCCCCCCAGCCTTCCCCCGGAAGATGGATTACTTGAAGGATGAGTGCCTTCAAATATCAGTTAAGGTCACAACATCCTATTTTATTGTTTTCCCAGCCAAAGGTAAACCTTCATTGTCAATGTCTGCTACACCCTGTGAGTTACTGACCCCGGGGATTTTCCACAGCAGCCAAATTTGGAGACTCTGAATTTCACTTGTCATAGGAGACAGGCGATTGTAGGAGTCAGTTTTAGATTGGGCTACATGGAACTGCGATCTAGAATGTGCTATTTGTCAGAGGTGCTGGGTCACAACAAGCTGCTGGAGCCTATCCGAGAGTACAGGGCACAAAGGAGACACTGCCATCACGACACCCTTCAGTTACAGGGCAAGCGGACCATCACAACACCCTTCAGTTACAGGGCAAGCGGACCATCACAACACCCTTCAGTTACAGGGCAAGCGGACATAGACGACCGTGAGAAGCCAGATTTTCTGTGGTTGTCCTTCTAATCATATTATTTTTAAAAGGGAACAATTAATTGATACATACAAATTATTTTAAACACCAAATGCACAAAAACACAACATTTACTGGAGAAGGGTCCTAAACATCACTTATTTCATCTGGCTGCCTTTGTGGTATAGAGACGTAAAGGTCCAATACAACTCATGACACATATTCAATTCCCAAACATTTTCTGAAATAAATAAAGCACAACTCTAGATCGGTGTGGAGTCAGAGCATTTAAGCTTGTAGCAGGGAGACATGGCGCCCTTTTGCACGCCCGATACTTCAGCAACTCAGAGAGCATCTTTACCGTCTGCATGTCACAAAGAAAACACATTGAAATCATTTACGAGGAAACATTTGTGAGTTATTAAGAATTTATGGATGTGGCAGGGGGCCG
>JAABNY020000046.1:2929025-2941875 GCA_015164015.2 Brevimyrus niger | reverse complement strand
GATAGGCTGGCCCCCTGTCCAGGGTTGTTCCCTGCCTCGTGCCCGTTGCTTCCGGGATAGGCTCCGGACCCCCCGCGTCCCAGTAGGATAAGCGGTTTGGAAAATGGATGGATGGATGTTCTTGCTTTTTGCTATTAATGGCAACTGTAATAACTGCCTTCCAAAGGGACACTAAACACAAATGTTTGGCACTTTATGTTATTTCAAAGGTGATACCAATTAAAAAGCACCCAGTGAGTCTGTCTGCAAATAAACATTTTAACTCAGAATAGGTCTTAGAACTAGAATTTGGGCTTCGATTTCTTACTACTTGAACTAAATGTTTTACTTTAAATAACTGAATAACTGATTGTTTCTAGTGTGAGATACATTTTTGTAAACAAATGAAAAAAGCAGTGATTTGTGTTTTAAAACCAATAAACTGGACAACATTTTTACTGAAGCGTGGAAGCTTCCCGAGCCTTTTTCTGTGCACTGTATATCCGGAATAACTGTACCCCCCCCCATCACAGGAGATACTGGACAACTCCAGCAATGGGATCCCCCAGATTTCTTACAACGGGAGGACGTCACCTCCGTGATCTGGGCCTCCTACTTTTGGCAAAGACGGAGAAAAACCACCCGAACGTGTGGTTGTTGGGTCAAAGCGGGCGGGTGACAGACAGCTGCTCCGGAATGGGCAGGGCTCGCGGCCGGACTGCAGGGATCTGACATCCGGGAAGCCGCTGAGTGGAAGCTGGACCAGGCCTCGGAGTCCATCACGCTCCCTCTCAGACTCTAACGGGAACACTATCGATCTCCCTGCGGTCTGGCTAAACGGATGGGAAGTCGGGCCTCAAACGTTTATACCGCTAAGCACGAAACCAGCATGCGTGTACTTCAGTTCATAGCCGGCGGCTTCCGTTTAACTTCCCTTCAGTATCTCATTCTCTCGCTCTGAGATTCTTCGTCCTGAGATGTTGATTCTGATTTTGCCACCTTCGTATCATGGCTGACTCCTGAATGTTTCAACTACTCTGCACAGTAATGTAATGCCTGAATTACTCATGCTTGTACATACGGGGTATATCATTTATGAATTATTTTTGTATAAAGGCTTCTTACGGAAATAAAGACCGAAAAGCCTTAAGTCGAACCCTTTAAAAAAAAAAAAAACTGATGTTAAATTGCATTTAGGGAAGAATCCAAGCAAAACCAGCAAAACTGGCCACTGTGGCCTACATCTGAAGGGAGCTTGCAGCCAGTCTTCCACTCTCCCCCCAAGAATTTCCTGACGTACCGTCTCTGGGGGGGGAAAATCCCTGAAATGTCACATTGTGTTTTGTGGTAGAAAATTAAAAACTGATGGTCCAGTCTTAAGCCAAGACTCAACACACGGTCGAATGGGGTCATAAACACACTAACACACACACACACACACACACACACACACACACACACACACACACACCCCACCCTGTCAGCTCCCTTTTTCAGGGAATGTTTAAAACACAACAGGAACCCGACAAGGCACAGGAAAAACTCAATGACACATTTTGTTTTCTTCTTAAAAAAAGAGGCAGAAATGGTTGTTAAAAGTGAAGCACCTCGTGGAGGAACTTCAGCCTGATGCTCACAAGCAGGGAGGAAACACCGCTTCAGGAAAGACAGCCACATGCATGCGATACGGACTGCGACCTTGCATCCTCTCACACCCTTCCTTTCAGAACAATCTGTACAGGACCACTGGGTCTGGAACGTGTTGTGTCTAAGTTCAGAGAGCAGAGTCAGATAAGGTAGGTTAGATACCTCCTACAGGCAGAGGAAGCATACATGTTACCTCATTTCCACCCCTCAAGGTATTTCAGCACTGCAGTTTGGAAACGCAGTGGAATATCAGAGCCAGGGGCCAATCCCGGAATAGACTGACATAGTGTCCAAGGGCCCAATCAGCACAAGGGGGCCCAACCAGTCATGAAAAATTGTGTATTATATATTTGTATATAGCTCTGAGAAAAATTAAGCGTTACACCATTTTTTTTTTTAATCTGTATTTTTATAAATCCTGGTTTAATCTTGGTTCTGCTGGCAGAAGACCGTGCTAATCAGCAGGCTGCTGCCAGGTTTAAAATTTCCAAGACAGCAGGTACACAAGAATAAGGTGAAGCAGGAGACACCGGGAACGACCAGAACCAGCCAGGTAGATGGCAGAAGTGACTTTCTAATGCCGTAGGCCTCCAAATTACCTGTGTAAGTGAAATAATCACCTTTATTCTTGGCAGGGGAGCCTCTGAAATGGAGATCCTGCCCTGATCAGAGCTGTGCTGTCTTTTTGGTGTCAGGAGAAGGGGTTGTTGGACCTTAGAATCATGACTGAACATGTTTTTTTTTGTGAGTAAATTAAACATATGAGCACATTACACAGTACATTCTGCTTGGACAGATAACCAGATATCAGAATGTGAGAATATGATTCACAAGCCGTAAGCATGAATCCTCGGGGATGAAGGGGGGCCCTTGTGCTCTGCTTTTGTGCTGTGTGGGATGACAGTTGTGCTCGGACACGCATATCTGGTTGAGTGACTGTGTATTATTAGTTCCAAAGTACACTCTGTACATTGATCAAGTACAACAGGCCGTCTATTCATGCAATCATATGAACCCCCGAATATACAGTGTTATAGCAGCTCTGAGGTCCTGCAAACAGGCAAACGGCACAGCGGATGACAAGTCTCATACACGCCACTCGATATCGCATTACTCCATCTGCTTACATCAGGCGAAAAGGTGTTTGATTCGCCAGGACAGGGATTGTAAGGGAAGCGCTAAGCTCGATAGCCTTGCTAGCTGAGTCAGGGAGAATCAGGGACGTTTTTTTTTTTTTTTATGGATACTGTGGCAACTTGCATGCCTGCCCCCCGAAATATTAGGGGTGTAACTTAAGCACATCTGCGGGTCCTTGGGCAAGGTGCTTAACCCCCAGCTCCCTGGACGCCGCGGCAGGTGGCTGCCCTTCAAGGACAGCCTGCTTCACAAAGAGCAAGTTGAGGGAGGTGTAAAGACAATTTCCCCTCAGGGATTAATAAAGTATCAATTATTATTATTAATATTATTATTAAGAAGGAAATAAAAACGCATAACCATTTTATTCTACAATGAACTCTTTATATTTCCATATAACGACTCCCTATTCAGAAAAATGGCAGCATGACTAACTAGGCCTAGTTGATGTCTCTCCTATATGACATCAAGGAAATAAAAACTTTTAAATAAAAAGTGCTTCTTGACCTTGATAACCTGTATGTTATTTGTCTATACTATTTTAAATGACATGTACAGGCAACATTACATTTAGAAATAATAAAGTGTAATGTCAACTGAGCTACCGGTCTAAGCATTTTGTGTTAGCAATCTGTCTAAGTTTAGCAACAAGGAAGTGATTTGCCTTCTCTATTTTATATAAACAGTAAATCTAGTTGGTACCGTAATGACATAACTATTTATTTATGGTGAGGTTCTGCAAAAAGATCTCAGCACATCTTTAGGCAGCTGCTACCAAATCTTACCTTCATAAAGAAAAATATTTTTTCAGAGGAACATAGACGAAGATAAACATATCACTGTTGAAAATAACCACAGGCAATCGCCGCAAAGTGCAGACAGATAATATTACAAAGCCATAACAAGAGTGCGCAGAATGTTTTTGACGCAGTGGACTCACATAAAGAGAGCAAAGAAATGTATTGTGGCGAGAAATTTTTATAAAGATGACAATTCATTTGAAATTTAATACACTCTTTTATCAAGCACGCCATTTAATGAGAAGCGCGGTGCATAAAAGCATGCCGGCTGCTGACCAACCCCACGGCTTCACTTTATGTCAGCCAATTGTCGATAGCAGGTGGGATTGTGCCGGCCAATTGTCGACAGTGGGTGGGATTATGTCAGCCAATTATCGAGAGCAGATCACTGTCCATACAGTGTCGTGTTGCTGAAACAACGTCGATTACATTTGAACTATGCGGTGACCTTTAGCCAGGATGATTTACGCCCTCTGCTGTTGTATAATGACATTTAAATTCTAGCCCTGGAAAATGACTGCTCCAGTTTTTAAGTGCCAGTGCGTATCGGAAAATGACATGCATATACGTGTAATACGGCGGTTCACGTGTGCGTATCGTACGGAACGGTTCCATGTGGGCTAAAACTTTGTGCGCTGGGAACAGGCGAAGCAAACGTAAATGAAATGGGCTAAAATATCCACTGGAAGGAATGTCACTAAATAATCACCAGATATAGCTACAAAATACACCGCATTGGTGCTGTCATGTTCTACTACAAATCAGATTAATCGAACTAATAAAGAGTAATTTAGGTTTAACAATCTGGTTGTCAGTTTAATACTTTAATTAATACAACATCACATTAGCAATAATTTGACGAATGTTATTTTCCAAAAGAATATTTCCTAGTGCAGAAAATGTAATGCAATTAAATGTGATTTTGAGCCACACGAGGGTATAACCCAGGCATGGCCAACCTTATCCGCAAAGGGCCGGTGTGTGTGCGAGTTTTCGCTGCAATTCCCTAATTAGATTACTAATTAGAGGACTGATTGGCTGTAGAGTCCTCACACCTGGGTTTGAACAGCTGACCTACAGGTTATCCCAAAAACCTGCAAACACACCGACCCTTTGCAGATAAGATTGGGCACCCCTGGCTTAACCTTAGAATCAGCTGTTGGCAGCACATGCATGTTTCCCTGCACCTCCCCAGTATTACACCTGTTTAGTGATTTGGCTTTAGTTTAGTGGTTCAGGATACAGCCTTGCAGCAGAGACTTAGGAAGACTGCCTATGGCCCTGATTCCATCAGGACTACAGCAAATCCCAGGCAGCAGAGATACACCCTCGACAGGATGAGACAGGGGTGCCTTGCAGGCCACACACACACACACACACACACACACACACACACACACACACATCGTCAAACACTGTGGACAAATTAGTCATGCCTGGTCACCTGGATGCCTTTGGACAGGAGTCTTCATAATATGCCAACTCCACCCAAACAGATCGAGGGTTGAATTCAAACCTCGAGTCCCAGAGGTGTAAGAAAACACTGATACCAACTGCGCCATTGTGCCGTCGTTAATATGAATCCCTCTGTTAAAATGCACAGCTATGTATACGGCTAAGTGACCAAATAGCGACTAAATTGGTTGGGACGGTTTAAAACCTCCTTTCCGCGCGGGGGCGCCACCGCCATGTCGCTGAATCTTCGAGCGCTGCATCCTTACTTCCTCTATCGTAGTTTTTGAACTTCCGGACAGCATGGCGAAGTTGCAGCAGGTAGAGACGGAGGTGAAGAACGGCGGCCAGTCTGCAGGGGCCGAGGCTCCGGCATCTGGGATGGTCGGGACGGCGGGAAGCGCGTGTGTGACGCCGTGTTTACCGCCTAGTTTCGCGGACGCCTGCCAGTTCGTGAGCGCGCCGTACTCGTGTCTGGTGCTGGACACGAGTCGGCGGCACGTCGCGCTCTCGCCGATGTTCCTGAAGAAGAAGAAGACGGGCATCCAGGAGCAGCTGAACTGCGAGCTGCTCAAGTACTCCGAGAGGCGCGTCTCATTCCCCAGGCTGTTCGTAAAACAGGCGGCGAATCGCACTAGCGCTGCTCTGCAAAATGTTACTGTCGCTCCGGTGCATCTTAAGATGAAACGATCTGTAATATGGTTTCAACCACATGGGAAAATATCGAGCTCCCTCCAGTATTAAATATCTGGAGAGTCATGTTAGTTTAGTTACTGGTAGATGATGGCAAGGTTGCGCCAGCGTCATCCACATAATATAGGTAGAATGACATGGAAAGGCGCTATACTGGTGGTAGGTGGGGGGGAGACACGAGGTAGTGGCCTCTGCCTAACAATGACTGGATTGTTCAGTGAAACAGTTTTTAAAATGAGATCTTTTTGTTCCTTTCCCCAGTATGAACGGGGTGCCCCTAGCCTACGACAGCATTAAAGTCTTGGGACAACACGGGGATATATACGACGACCAAGGGTTCATCCACCTCAACATAGAAGCGACGTTTGTGATCTTTCGGCCCAGAAAAGGACAAAAGCTTTTGGTATGCCTCCTGTTTGTAAAAGAAATAGAACTGTTTTTGCTATCACTTTACTTGATGGGGCACAAGTACTTAGTAGTAACTCTGTTACTACTGAAATACAAATCATAAAAAAAAATAGTTGCCACTTGAGATAAAGGATGCGTCATGACCCTTTAAAGATGAACCAACATGAGATCAGTATTTCACTTCTGTTATTCATCATTTGTTACTTCAGTGGTTCCTGTAGCAGTTTACAGATTCCTACAAAATTAACAGATATAGCAATAGTTACTGCTTGGGATAAAAGATATGTAACGATTCATTAATGAGGAATGAACATGAGATCAGTATGTAACTAAGACTCAGTTTATATTATTTATTACATAGGAAGCAGCATAATAATATAATACTAGTGTATTCAGATCATGGACCTAAAGGTCTGAGCACTGCTGGTTCTCCAGCCTGCCTTTGCTTATGAGCCAGATGTGAAGCCTCTGGCAAATCAGAATCAGTCATTAATTAACTAAGTACATGGGAGAAGTGAAATCAAGGCCTGCTTTTGGAATTAAGGTCCAGATTTGAAGAGCCCTGATGTACTGCTTGTGTCCCGTCAGTTAGTGTTACCCTGTTTTCTTTTATAAATCATTCTGAGATGTGTACTGTGCTTTCTTGCAGGGCAATGGACCAGTGTTTTAAATATGAGGCGGTGTTGGGCAATTTTTGTTGTTGTTGATGGGGACTCTCTTCTCAATCTGGGGTTCTTAACGCAGTCGTCCATTTCTCAGGGTGTCATAAACAAAGTGGGGGTGAGTCACGTGGGGTGTCTGGTGCACGGCTCCTTCAACGCCTCCATCCCCAAGCCGTACCAGGTCAGCGTGGAGGCCTGGAGGGAGGCCGGCTTCGCAGTGGGCGACACCTTGGAGTTTGAGGTCTTCCAGCTGGACGCGGACGCCGCTGGCGTCCTCCTCATCAGAGGAAGGCTGGAGAAAAAAAGGTTCGGTGCTGGTCTCTTCCCTGCCGCTCCATTAAGTGTGAGCCGGCTGTTAGTGTTTCCTTTCGTTTGGTTGCCATCTGCGGCTCCTGTGTAGAGCTGTCGCCATCGCACTACTGAAGTCGATTATTAAAAGCTGATGGAAAATTTCCTTCACGTTTACTTGTCAATATGGCAGAAGGAGGATGTCACAACAAAGAGCGAAGGTATCAGTTCCGTAGGAGCGCCTGACATTAAAGGTGAACGAAAATAGGTTACTAACTGATTCCTGTATGTCGCAGTAATCCAGATTCAGAATACTTCATTGATCCCAGAGGAAATTATGTGGATACAGTACAGTAAGGAAATTAACAAGTTAAATACCAATAACAAATAATACAAATATTACAATACCAAAAATACAAATGACTGCAATACTATGAATTCAATATACAAACAATATATAAATGTTATATATAATATATATTGTATGTATAGATATATATATATATATATATCATATTATTATGTAAACTATGTACAAGCAATATCCTAATAAATCAATATTACAGTACCAAATTATGAATGGATCTAAAAGTAGGAATAACTCAATATACAGTCACTGCCAAAATGAAGGTTAGCCGTCACTTGTCACTTAGCCGCGTCGTTTGTGCCTGTAATGTGATAGACCGTATAATGTGACTTTTAAGTGTGGTTATTGTTATTAGTTTAACATATTGCTTTAGGGTTGAACAAAATGGGGACATATCACCTAACATAAACATTTTATTTCACATTGTGATTTTTGCTATATGTAGCAGTTGAAAATGAACTATGTAGCTAAATGCAACGTGTTTCCCATTAGCTTGTGTCAGAGATGTTGGCGCTGTGAGTTGCTAAAAGGCACAAAGTATTGCAGACAAATCAACTGCTTTTGCTCAATATAGTCTAAGGAATACAAGAAATCTACATTCAGTGTCTTTTGGTGATGAGTTCTTGTTCGCTTTTCTCTTCATTACCCATTTTTGTTCAGTTTCTCACAAACACGCCACAGGCTGTATGGTTACTTTGGTGTGAATTATTAGAACGATTATGATTGTCTTGGAGAACACAGAGCTCAGGTGTAAGCGGGCGCGGTGGAAGCCAGGTGGCGCTGTCCCTGCCTACTGCTGCGTCTGCGGCGTTTGCGTGTTCAAGCTGCGTGTGCGTTGGCTTTTCAGCTGATCCTGCAGTTTCTTTCCTCTGTCCGGAAACATGCAACTTGCGTGAATTGCAGTGCCTGAATTGACTATGTGTGACTGAGTGTGCACCCTGCACTGGTTGCTTGGTTACTGCCTCGCATTCGGTGCAGTTGCAAGCCTCTCCCCAGGTTACGATGAGGTCACATCTCGACAAACCTGCCGTGAAGTGAAAATGGATTTTAGTACAGTACGCGTAGCCTAACAAACATCATAGCCTTGTCTACCATAAAAACATGCTTAGAACGCTTACATTAGCCTATAGTTGGGCCAACTCATGTTCAATATCACATGTAATTTATTGAATAATGTACTGATACGGAAAGAAATATACCCATTGCCAAGTCAAAATATTGTAACTCGGACCGTCGTAACCCAGGGAGTGTCTGTTTATGTATAAACGATTATTTGGTGAATCGTCAGACTCATTGGTAGATTATCCGATTATTCGTATAGTTCATAGTGACAGCTCTACTTTTATGTTTTTATACGGCATGTTTGTCATTTACAAACAATTGTGTTTTGAGTGAACAGTGAAGCTCCAGGTTTTTGTAGAGCAGAGCCAGGAATCGGGGCAGAAAGGGACGGCGACTTCGTTACTGGTTACCATCTAATTCCTTTCAGGGTTGAAGAGCTGGTGGCCCTCAGTGAACAAGGAGAAGATGTGGCTGTGGAGGACAGTGTCAGATCCAAGGAGGAGAGCCTCGAACCCGTGGCTGAGGAATCAACTGACAGCATGAAAACCAAGAAGAAGAAGAAGAAAAAGGACAAATCCTTGAACATTGAGGCCCCAACAGAGTCACAGGTGACAGACGAAAGCACTGTAGACGGAATGGCGGACGTCCCGGTGAACGGGGGTGTCGAAGGAAAAAGAAAGAAACACAGAAGGAGAAAAGGCAGCAGGGAGGCCGAGGAGGTCCAGATTGAGGAGGTGCCTGTCGTACTCCCTGAAGTCCACAGCGACAAGAAGCCCAAGAAGAGGAAGCGGGAAAAGGAGGATGGTACCAATCTGGATGCAGGTTCTGAACCTCCCCGAACCAAGAAGAAAAAGAAGGTGTAGGATTTAAACCCAAAATGACTCAAAAACACAGCAGGAGCTATGGAAGCGAGTCACTCTGAAGTATCTTCACAGGACTCATGATCACGCTGCAGTACTGTTTGTGTAAATACTGCCACTTGCCAGCAGAGGGGAGTATTACAGCGTCGCCTTGGCTTTTAGAGAAATGTTTCTTGTAAGACCCGATAATGCCCATACGAAGTTAAACAATGCTGTGTAATAAGCATTTATACGAAGTGCTTTTGACCATAAAAGATGGGATGCCTGACTTTTGAATGTGGAAATGTAAAGTAAAAAAATGTATTTTCTTTTACATGCGCCCACATCCCATAATTCAACACTGTTTTCTTGTTTGTAGGATGTGTCGTTTCGAGATTTTTTTCGTTCAATCTCCGTACGATTTTTGTGATCCGAGCACGCAGCACGTATGCAATACAGAGGCATCAGTCCATTTCGTTAATTGTACTGATTTTTAAAGCAAGTCGGGCCACCTTTGCGATCATAGAAATATTAAAGTTGGCTGCTTTGTTGCATCGGTTATGTTAAGTTACCCTATTGGCCTGGGGAGACTATGAAATGTGACACGATCCTGATGGCACCAGTCCCTGCTCTATTTCTATTGCTTTCATTCGCCGCGGGCGTCGCGCGCGAAACCGGCGGATCGGGGTTTTCCCCCGGTCCGTCGTCGTCTCCCCGCCTGCCTTCCACATTTCTGCCTATTAAAGGTCACTGGTGCACCGTTACTATTTTTACACCGACAGGATGCGAACGCTTTAAATCCCCGAAGCGGTGTTTCTCCGAAGCAGGAGTAGAAATTCGTAAATGGGGAGGTTTAAAAAAAAAAAAAAAAAAAGACATTTTGGCAGGTAATAAAATGAACTCTGTGCCGCTGCGGTTTGCTCCGAGTTCAGGCCTCAGTCTTATTTAAAAAGCCACGTTAATGATTTCGCCGTTACGCATAGTGTTTTGTTAAACTTGGAGAGCTTTTGTTAATAGAGAGAGATCTGATTTAGAAAGTTATCGATCGTTGGCATTAAACTAGCATTGCTGATAATTCTATCAACCATATTGTGAGGATTTTTTTCTACCGAATGCATTTGGTAGATTGTGAAGGTTCTTCCCCCGAAGACGGGCCCTGTCTGATTTGGCCGAGCTGCTCTGCGTTGTAAATATGAGTTGGCTGGGAAAGCGCTTCCTTCCCGCTGCCAGGGAGATTCCCGCCAGCGGCTGCCTTTCATCGTTTGGCAAAGGCTGCCAGAGCTCCTCTCGCTTAGTCTGGAACCTGCGGCTGAACCGGTTTCTGCTTCTTTTCGAATCTCCTCACGGTGACACACGGTGTTCTTGTGCCGCGCCTCGGAAATAAGCGAGGGGGGTTTCTTCAGTCTGTCTGCCCCCCCCCCTCCCCACGCTCCAGCCTCTTCCAGAAACCATCATATTTTGAATTGTTCTCACCTTGTTTTTTTGGCCATGGGGAGTGGTGGGGGTCTGGCCGGCCTTCAGATGTCTTGTTTTTGATGGGAGCTGTAGGGTTTCCCAGACAGGGGGCTTGATTTCGTGTGTTGATTTGTGTTGTTGTTATGAAGTGATGAGAATAAATCAAGCTGTCAGACTCCCCCACCCCCCACCCCCTCTGACAACCAGATATATCTTAGTTGGAGGAGGTGGCTGGACCTCGCCATGCATCCCCTGGTGCAGCCTTGTCCTTCCACAGGTGTGGTGATCTGTCACCCAGTCAGAGTTTGGCACCCTCTCCTGGCCCGGCTCCATAAAGCTGGCAGCTTCTGGTTGGTCCCAGTAGTGGCCTGGGAGTCCACTAACATAAACATGATAAAGCTTTAGAAATAAGCTATGGGGATGGAATACAGTTAACATGCATAACCTCTATCCCTACCTAACAAACCCCAGGAAGCTAACCCTAAACCTAACCCCTACCCCTACCCAACAAACCCCAGGAAGCTAACCCTAAACCTAGCCCCTATCCCTACTCAACAAACCCCAGGAAGCTAACCCTAAACCTAGCCCCTATCCCTACTCAACAAACCCCAGGAAGCTAACCCTAAACCTAACCCCTATCCCTACCCAACAAACCCCAGGAAGCTAACCCTAAACCTATCCCCTATCCCTACCCAACAAACCCCAGGAAGCCAACCCTAACCCCTATCCCTACCCAACAAACCCCAGGAAGCTAAACCTAACCCCTATCCCTACCCAACAAACCTCAGGAAGCTAACCCTAACCACAACCTTTCCTACAAACCAGTTTGCAATAGTTGCTCTGTAGTGTTCGGATGTGTTTTTGCCCATTTACAGGCCCGAACATGGTTACCTTTTAAAGGTTAGGGTTAGGATTACTTCACGGGGAGGATCGGGCAGCGTATGGCTTCATTCTATTGCCTAATCCAGTTTGTTGCCGGATCTCCGAATTTCTTACTCGTCCTGTGGTCAGGAGCGTGTAGCTGCCCTCTCCCCCCCCACACCCATCTAGAGGGGCTGAGGTGGAGTAGCTGGTAACCTGTGTCAGCTCCTTGGTTTGTCTTTTTCTGAGTCGTCACGGTATATAAACAAGGGCAAACTCCCGGACCGCTTCCCCGGATCAGCGGCCCTGGGTTCGGTGGCTGACGGCGGAGTCCGACATCCCAGATGGAAAGAGTGAGTCGATGCTCATTCATACCCTGGGGGGTGAGGGTCTGTGTGTCAGCGAATGTTTAGCAGGCCGGTCGCCACACATACATACCTCCAGTCACCTTAGGTCACGGTTTCTGTGACTCTGGCAGTTTTCGTCTTGTCGTCCGGCTGTATGGCTCGTGACCCGTCCACTCGTCATAGGGGGAAGCTACCTTAGGGGCAGTGACCCGCTTTGACCTGTAGTGACCCGCTCTGACCGGCGCTTCAGGTGCTGATTCGTTGTGGGAACAGAGGCCGCTGCCGTTATTATTATTATTATTTTTTTTTTATATTTTCTCAAGAGAGATCCGGTTACGGAAAGTACCGAGCCCCGGGACCGTTGCTTCATTTACGAGAGGGCAATCGTCACACGCGACGTTTCGGTCAGCTGTGAGCGGTTGCTAGGCGACTGGAGAAACTGACACCATAACAACGGGCATGATTCAGCAAGCAGACTCATGAAAGCTGCACGGATTTGTAAATAATGTCAGTTGCATATAAGCCAGACCGCAGGGAAATTACTCAACTGAACCCCCAGCCCATCTCATCCTGGTGGGATTTTCTTGATGCCTTTAAATATTAATACCAACCTTCCAGGAGATTTTATTTAATAATAGTGACTAGTGACACTTAATTTGCTACTTGTACAAGAGCAGGTACACTGGAATTTCTGAGATTTTACACATCCCTTGTACGAGCCTCACACAGGTATCTGGATAAGAGCAAAGCTTGAGGTCACAGCATATAGCCGCCATTCCCCCCCCCCCCCCCCCCCCGCGCCGGACATAGGGGGTGATAGTCCCCTCCCAAGGGCCAAAAAAACCCCGGTTGTAAC
>JAABNY020000046.1:2895332-2906206 GCA_015164015.2 Brevimyrus niger | reverse complement strand
GATAGATAGATAGATAGATAGATAGATAGATAGATAGATAGATAGATAGATAGATAGATAGATAGATAGATAGACCTTGATTTATAAGTAGATAAACGGTTAGCTGTTATGTCAAACAACATGCATTTCAGATGCCCTAAATCTAATCTAATTCCTTGCTAATAAACCTGGTTCTCTTTATTTAGCCGCTTGTGTCAGTCATTTCTTCTAGTCTTTTTAAATAGACAACATCACTGTTTGCGGTTTATAGCTTTATAAAGCTCCAACTTGTCTGCATGAACACAAACCGCTACTTGACAGGGAGCACGATGTAACTTACATTTCCGGAAGATTCTAGAATGTTATCATTGAGAAGCACTGAACTGAAACACTTGTATAAAAACCCAGTCTTCATCTGGTCTTTAATTACATCAAGTGCAGAGTAAATTTTAATTTGATTCGTAATTATTAATTCGTAAGAATTAATTGTTGGTAATATTTTCCAAAATACGTCCTTTCCCCTGGACCTTTCAACTTAGTGGAAAGTATTTTTTTCTTATCCTGGAAGCTAAAAGATGTTTGTTCTAATTTGCAAAATAAAAGGCGGCGCAAATATCGTGACTGTTGGGGAATGTTATATTTGGTCTCTTACACTGGTTCGTTTAAGTGATAGAAGTCTCATTATTTAGTTCCCATTTCGCCGGGATACCGAGTAAACAGCTGTGGGTGACCCTCTGTCAAGCCGAGCTCCCCTTCTGAAGACCATTAAACACACTCATACACTTGTGAGATCAAATGGCAGAACCAGCACAACGAAGCTCACCAACCTTTTCCACGATTTCGGTCTCGGGGAATTGATTTTAACGATATTTCAAAGACATGAAAGCAGGTGCAGTTGAAATCGAATTAAGAGATATTAAAACAGCAGGACATGGTCTATGGATCTGTGCCAAAGAGGAACTGAATTCATCGCTTTGACAGGATTTCGGAATTGAGGAGAAATGTCATTTGGCATGCACCTGAATCGCTGACCGTCATCTTTAATCGCCTTTAAAAGCCCTTTCAGTCATCCTTTTGTAACTTTTCACAAGTGCTTACAGTGGATGATCATTTCTGCATGCTCCTAAACTAAAGATTGCACAAGAATCACTCGTGCTCTAAAGGGACCCATTACACTATCTTTTCCCATGGCTTACTGAAGATATCCCATGATTTTAAAGCACAATGGAAATCCAAGGGCTGCTTTTGGACACGATGCTCACGGACCTCGCTGACGTTGACTTTCTGGAGATACCCCAGAAGCAGATCACGTCCGAGTCTGCGGAGAGCGTGGGCTGCCGGGGCCTGTATTACGGTATGTCCCCCGGGCGCGGAGACGTGATCCTCTCCTCGGAAAGGGCGTCTCTGCGAGTGGGAAAGGCGCCCGTGTGCGGCGCGGTGCCATCGGCGGGCAGGTCAAAGCGAAAGCGGGTGATCAGCACGGTGCAGCGGCGGGCGGCCAACATCAGAGAGCGCCGAAGAATGTTCAGCCTGAACGAAGCTTTTGATGAGCTACGAAAGAAAGTCCCCACCTTCGCTTATGAGAAAAGATTATCGAGGATCGAAACTCTGCGACTTGCCATTGTATACATTTCATTCATGACAGATCTATTGAGCATGAAATAAATATCCAAGTATTAATTAGTGTATGGATGGATTAAAACAATATTAAATTACCTATTTTCTATATAGCCTTATAAATGTATTGTCATGTCTAATGTGTCACTTTTTTATAATTATCCACGTGACATTGAAATCCGAATCTCTGTAGAAGTGCCGATTTACTCGACTTAATCCCTTTAGTTTAGCAGGTATGATACAAACTTGTTTAGCTGTATCACAGAGTGGAATTAATACAATAAGCTCTTACATTGTAGAATATTATGGCTTGCGCTACGTTAAAGCCGATACTGTGTGTGAAAGGGGTTTTATTATTAAAGAGCAATTAAAACAAAAGTTAGAAGAAAGCGGAATTCACCTTGCATTTTGTTGTCACTTGTCAGCAGACTTTGAAGGAACCAGGAGAGAAGACAATAAAGGTTATTTAACAGGGAATTTAAGATTATGTGATTCGGCTTCAAATGTATAACAGTTTATTTAGGAATTCTTCGACATTTCCGTATGGACCTACATTTTTTTTAAGCAGTGTCAATTTAGAAATTAGAAAATTAATATTATTTTATGCAAATATTATAGAAGGCAAAATCAGCACCACGGAGAGCACATGCGCAATCGGGTGCAGACACCTTGTCATCTGCGGCAGTCTTTTTTTTCACTTACATTCCTTTTTGTATTCACATAATTCGCAAACATCGACATCGATATTAACCATTCGCCTCTAAATTACTTAAAAAAAAGACGCGTTTTATGAGGACGTTGTAATGACGTAACAGTGTAATATGTTCGTCTTCACGAAGGTAATTCAATAATATGCAGTATCGTTGCTCATGAAGCTGGCGTGTTGGATGCAGGGGCAGCCATGGGTACCCCGGAAGATTTGTCAGGGGGCCCAGAATTCCTAGATATGCCCCTGGTTTGATGACACGAACAGCACCAGCACTGTCTGCTGGTGTGTAACTTGTAATTTCTTGGGATCGTAAGCTGACCCGGTTCTCCATTCTCAGCATGCTCTGGGTTTCTGTGCGCATACTTTTGTCCGCTTTAGCGCCCCACCGTTACTATAGTGAAGGGTACCCCCCCCCCTCCCCCCCAGTCTAATTTCACTTCCACTGCCCCACTACGGCCAGTTTACCATTTAGAATTAACCCTGTCAAATATAGTTATGTCACTATTTTGTACTGTAGACGTACGGGAACAATCAAAGGCAAATTCCTCGGAAAAAGGCAGACGAAGAAAAACTGCCACGAGACTGGAACTGTAGCCAGGCCTCGATGTCACAGAGCGAGGAAACCCAAGCGCGTATTGCTAGTATGTTAATGTGCATTATACATACACGAGTTCCGCGTGCATGTTTGTGTCTTTACTGTCTGATTCATATCCCTCACATACAAACATCTGTAACAAAACACTGATGAAAGAGTACTTAATATCCTTTTTTCATGTTCCCACAGCCTCTTGAGCGCGGCTCTCCAGATTGTAAAATAAAGCATATCCAATTTCCATAACAACAAGGTCGAAATAAAGCAGGTTTTATAACACGAACTGCTTTTTAACGAGGTTAATTACTTTTTTTTCAGTTTGACAGTAATACTATGTTGCCCTCTACGATTTTAACGTTTTGTAGATAGCCCGATAACAGGCCTACTTGTTCCGTATGCAGCATTCCTGCAAAGTAAATAAGAGTGACTCTGGCACGTGAATAAATGCATTTCAGCCCACAAGTACTTTAGCGTGAATACTTAATTGACACATTGATTGATCGACTGACTGATTGACTGATCGATTATTAGAAAAACACAGGGGAGCGTCGACATCAGCGCACCGCCTGGAATATAATCTTTGTGTTCTGCGGTACGTTTTCGAAAAGCGTAGCTGCTAAGTTAGCAATGCAGAGTGGGAAGCGTGTAACTGAATGAGTCCTGCTATTTACTATGTATTTTGCTAACGGGGACTTCTGGGAAAGCCCCCCCCCCCCATGTCAGAGGTGGTTTTCTAAAACATCCAACTGATCAAGACATTCATAACCACCTTTCAGTTTGACAAGTTTTAGTTGCGTGGCCAACAGTGACAGTCACTCGTTTTCATTCACCAGGATTTCGCAAGACGCCTGTGCATCGGGCGAGGACCACCCATTTCAGCTAAGATTAATATGATTAATCGCAGTAAACAAAATGTGCGTAATGTTTTAATGATATTTCTGATGTATGACGTAAAATTGGAGCGCTGAGTACATAGCTTAGCGTGGATACTACCGAATATGCACTAATCCACACAAGCCCCATATCGATTAGTTTGATAGGAAAGTTTGCCCTCTTGTGGTCAAAAAGTTTCGTGCTATTTAATCGGGATTAAAAGTTCAGGTGAAAAGCAAATAAAACAAAAACATTTAAACGAGGTAGGCCTACGTTTATTACTTCCGTTTGACAGTATTATAATAGACCAAATTCATATACAACTAAATCGTCTAATTGAACGTTTAAAACGAGGTATTATGGTACATTTGTAAGAGGAACACATTTTCTCTTTTTTTATACATCTACGCTGAGTTTACTTTATGACTCAGAAGGAAATACGTAGACTGGTATTGGACAGGTACCGTGTAGGTCTGGCTCCAGGTCCTGCCCAACGAATACTGTAAAAGGTTACTTAAATTAGATCAGTCTAGGCTTATTCGATTTTTAAGATCCTCCGTGCCAGTCGACTTTTTGTTAGAAGGAATTGCATCATAAACTCTATGCCCTGGTGTGTACTTTGTGGCACCCACCAAATTATCAGGGGCGGGGGTGGATGGTTTACCAATCAAGCGACTTTTAACTACATCCGTTTACATTAAAGTGTTTTATATGTTTGCTTTGGGTGCTTTCTTTTTTCCCCCGCCAGGTAATGTTTACGTTACGTTTTGGCCTCGCAGTTGGAGCGACCCGCTGCGAATGCCCATCAGCTTTAAACGCCTCGGCTCGAAATCCGAGTCGAGCCTTGCTTTTAAAAATGCGCCCGGCTCCTTTGGAAACCCACTGTCAGCCACACACTTCAGAGCTATTTAGTACCTGTGAAAATAAATTTAGAAGAATCACTCAGCACCCCTGTTCGTGACGTCTCACTCGCACTGCAACCCACTTAAATTATGCACACCTAGCAAACTCAGACCGATTAAAAGCGTTGATTATTGTTTAATGGCCTATAAATATGCCCGTGATTTGAAATACAGATGCTCTGCATTCGGAATTCTGCTCTAAGGTTTTATAGGTAACGTCTTAAGACTGTCGGCTGCCCCCTAAGGACTTCAATTAGGATTTCCTTAACGCTTATGCTAGTCTGTGGGCGCGCTGTGGGTGTTCCCTAATATGATCATACAGAAGAAGGCGCAGGGAGTCTGATTCGAATGGGAGTTTACCGTGTTTCTGTGATCTTTATTTTTCTTAAACAGCAGCCCATGGTCTCCTGAATGTCGCTAAACTCCCCTATTTTCAGGACCGGCACTAAAACGTCTGGGATTAAAGAAACACAATCGGCAACAGTCATTCCAAAAAGCACACAGACGTAAATATGCATTACGTTTTGCAGTGATATGATAGCGCTACATTTGTTAAACGCTTGCTATTTTGTGGAGACTATTTGTCGCTGCTAGCGATACAAGAGTAAACGAAACATTCAGCTAGGCCTTTATGTATTTTTACAAATTAGCTTATTTTTAGTTCGCAATGTGTAGAAGACCGCGTGATCCAGCATTAAGTTGTACAGAATTTATACTGCATATTATATAAAGTACAACAGATCTCCGCATTTGTTTACAAATTACATACTTGCATACTAATTCTAACTGGCATTAATTACTTCGGGCCTAACGTAGATGGAGACTTAATTACGCCGATATTCCTATATGTGCAAGACAGCAGCGAAAGAATTGATTCTTGTATAACGGAAACTTTTCTGATAGTTCCTTGGCCGCCCCCACCCCTCTTTCACGTAGCACGCTTCCTTGACCAATCACCTCTCCAAACACTGAGATTCATCCAGGCTATAAGAGCCCTCAGTTTCCAGCAAGCTGGAAACACCTCCTTCAGTCAGTGATCATCGAGTGAGTGTTTTAACCGAAATCAACTAATCCGAGGTCTCCGGTTTCTTGCATCTGAAAAAGTAGCATAAAACAAAGAAGCGGAATATTGCTCGTACTCTGTAAATGAACGTAATGTTTGAAGAGGCGATGCAAGAAGAGTCGCGCTCCCCACTGTCTCCAGTGGACAGTCTCAGCAACAGTGAAGAGGAACTCGACAGGCAGCAGAAGAGATGTGGGAGGAAAAGGAGAACTAGCAGGAAAAATGGGGAGGATTCAGATAGCCCTACCCCTGGGAAAAGGGGGAAAAAGTCCAGCAGTAGCAGTCCGCAGTCTTTCGAAGAACTTCAGACGCAAAGAGTCATGGCGAACGTGCGCGAGCGGCAGAGGACACAGTCTCTCAACGAAGCCTTTGCATCTTTGCGGAAAATTATTCCCACTTTGCCTTCAGATAAACTCAGCAAAATTCAGACACTAAAACTCGCGGCTAGATACATTGATTTTCTCTACCAAGTGCTACAGAGCGACGAGCTGGACTCGAAAATGGCAAGTTGTAGTTATGTGGCACACGAGAGACTAAGCTATGCTTTTTCCGTATGGAGGATGGAGGGCGCGTGGTCCATGTCAACATCTCACTAGCGTCCATGGAGTTTACCGCGGCACCGGTAAGTTATGTTTTCACATATAAGTATCAGTATTTTGCAGAATCAGTTTTTTCGCCGTAAAGATTCTGCAATATAAGCATTTATGGTAAAACGTAGCCACATATTTTAGTATTTTATTTTACTGTCACAAAGACTCTCCTCCTGGTCTGTTTCATCCATGTAAAGAAAACAGATCTTCGTCTGTTTGAAGTTTTTTTTTTTTTTTTTTTTTTATAAATTCATTTAATTAACCATTCACGTGTGTTTTTATATAAACTGACCCTTGTTATCATTCATAGGTGACCAACAATTTCGCGTACCTCTCTATGGAGGCGATCCCGGATGATGAAGCTGGACATGTACAAAGCAATGATTTTTAGGGGAGAGAAAAAAAACAAGACTATTTAAAGGAAAGAGGACGGGCGCGGGGAGCACTTACGAAGGAAAGGCAGAGGACGAGGACGGCGATCAGCAGAGTGCCGCGGTGCCGCCGCGCCGCCTACATTCTGACCTGTCTGCGCTTTCTGAAATATGACGATGAATGTCGGAAACATGTATATTTTTATGCATGCCTTTTTGATCAGCCGTGCCTGTTTTGTAAGGAGACAGTGAAAATGCATCCAAGTTGCCGTTTCATTTCCAAATCGTTCATGAGGACCCCGAAATTGCTTTTTTTAATCTTCGGCTCGTTCATGTGCAAATTTGTTTTTAATTTTTTCCCTTTTTTATGAAATACAGTTTATTTATTTATTAATGACTCGTGTTATGATGCAGGATAGATCAGGTGTCTATATGCAATTCCTATTTTTATTATTGTTTTGTAAATAATTGTATATTTTTCTGCAATAAAATCAATATGAATTTAAAACATAAGTTTGGGTAACTAATTTGGAATCAAGTTAGACCTATTAATAAAAATATAATCTTTGCAAAATACACATTTTGCACCTGAAATGTAATTACCATACAAATACAAATTACAAGATCGAGGTCGATGGATGAACTGTTATTTTTCAAGTACGCGTTTCAGGGTGTTTTCCATTGACCATGCAAGCTTAGTTTGTGTACAACATATCGTGACTTTCTTATTTTTAGATAATGCCACTTCAAAATGTTTTTAAAAGAACAATGCTAAACATTTTAAAATACCACTGAAATATAACTATATAATTTATACTATGAAATGTACTATGTGTTTTTGCGAGTACCTTAAATTTGTTATGATAAGTCGCGATAGAATATCACTGTAAATTACAAAAATATAGAAATAGGCCTCTACTCCGTTGGGAAATATGGGGTTTCCTTAGTTCTTTGGAGATGGTGATCAGCGACATTAAAATACATTACGACCGTGACGTTGTGTATTGTTCAAAAATGACATTAATATCCGGATTTTAATTCGCATTTTATTTAGGCCTACGTTTATTGGTAACACCAGAGCACTTAATATAACATAAGACTCGTGGTTTTTGTCGCTACTATTGCTATCTTTTGAAGTATTAGTACTACTAGTAAAAAGTAGTACTTTTGTTTAAGAATGATGCGAATTTCAAAGTTGTCGGGAGGGCTAGCGTCCACTTTTGGGGTCAGTGTTTGTTTTTACACTGACTTTTGAATTTCACTGATAACTTACCCGCCGAACATTTTACACACATCTTAAATATAAATGTGTGTTTGTTGTTCAAGATTGTTCCAGGCTGCTCGTAAAATTTCAGACAAAAATTTAATACTCGCCAACTAAGGCGGTTTTGTAAGTTTGACCGCCCGGCGTCCGATTGAAGTTGTGCGGAAACAGTGAAAGCGCTGTCAGTGGACGTTACTTGGCTTATTTTGTGCAGACCGGGTCTGGAAAAGAGTTTTAGAAAGCGCTGCTTTGGATTCAAATCACGTGTCCGTTTGAAGAAGGTGTGTAATTGGGTTCTAAGGCATGCATGGAATTCCCAGATGTCTATAAAATGTAGGGCTCGTTTGGCAGGTCACTGGAAGGTGGAGAAGGTTAAAACCTTTAGCACAAACTTTATTTTTACGGCCCCAACAGTAAGCAATTTTGATATTTTTTCATTTGGTAAAAAGAATAAATTGGTAAGTAGGGAAAGAGAAGCAATACAATACAAGCAAATAAACCGTAGTAGTTTCAATGAAAGTACTTTACGATATTAAACTGTGATGAAAATTCCGTAATATATATGGTAAAGATCTATGCTATATAATGTGCATTCTGTTTAAAATACAGCTAAACAAGAACGAAGATATATGGTGAATTCCGTAAAGTTGTTCAATGAACGCTATAAAAAAAATTGGGCCTACACTGAAAACACAGTCTAATGGATATTAATAAAATGTGCATATGCACGCACGCGCTGTTAACTGTGCTAAATCGAGCTGTTTGTCTCCAAATATAATATGGGATATGGTAGCATTTAAATTAAAGACGATCTCCAACAGCTATATGAAAAAGACTAAATTAAAATACCGATAAAAGCCGTTTCATAGGTAGCCACAGACTGTGGCTTTACTAATGTTAAATTGCTATATGATCAAGTACGAGTTTCCTATGTGCTGAATGATTTTGGCAAGAAAAAAAAAGTTACAGAGGCACCTGAATGAAACTTATTTTTACCAGATGTTCCTATTTTTCTTAAAAGTCACGTGAAACGAACAGATGTTTGGTCGCCGCATGGACACGCCTTCACATACACTAAACGGAGAATGCTCGAAATGCGTTTTCTACATGAATTATTGTCTTTCTTAATCAATCTTACGGCGAATAGTCGCGATTTACGCTCGTTGCATTTTCATAAATACGGATTTCTCTGAAGCGATTGCGGAAAACGTCGGATTTCAAACGAAAAAAGGTTGGCATTAGTTGAAGTTTTCCGCCGTAAGAGGTAAGAGCAATGAAAAATATTATGTGACCAGAAATATTTTCCACTCATAAGTTACACAGGAAAGTGAGTATCGTGTAATATATTAGCGGCAAAGATATCACCGAGTTTACTTTTTTATCAAGCTTGCAACCACCGTGAAAAAAAAACGATAATGTTTTATGAATAACTCCTGATTAAAAGGAAACAGCACTTTTCAGACAGAAGTACTAGGCGGGAGTTTTAGGTATCTGTTGCGCTGGGGACGTTAATTCACTGTGACTTATGAGCTTGAAGATCTCTTTTAGCATTTTGCAATTTTACCTGCGCGTAAGCGGTTGTTACCCAGCCTGAAACAGCTCTGACTTTGCTGATGCAATCCAGTGTGGTTTTCCAGTGTGTGGCTGTAGGCCTGCCTTACAGCAATACAAAATACTAAAGAAAATATTATAAGACTAGGAATATAATCGCAAAAAATACAGGGTTTTATTCTTCCAACAACAAGCTTTCATATTTTAAGTGATTTAGTTTGAGTATGTCATATTGTAATGTCAGATATATGTGCCATTTACATGTCTGGATAAGTTTATTTTCTTCCAAAATGACCTCAGTTTTTTCAGCAAAAAAAAAAAAAAAATCCCAGTTTATCGTTTTCATTTTTTTTTAAATACCGTTTAAAGTAGAAATGGAAAATCATTATATAAATCCGAATGGTTTCTCTTCATACTTCATTTTAGTTTGCCAAGAAAAAAATATATGCAATATGATCAACCGAAAATTTCGCGGCGTAGAATAAATGTAATAAAATAGCTTTTAACGAGCCCCAGGGATTCTCGCGCAGGCTAAAGCATTTGTGTGTTACACAGTACAAGGCTTAGCAGAAAGCGAACCCTTGGCTTTGACCAAGGAAGAATATAATTCACCAGAGGGAATCGATTCCTCATCTTCAAATTACTCTGTCCGTGTTATCTTAAACTTGACGCCGTCATTTTGAGAAGAAGAATATCATATTTACCAGACTTTGGGGTTAAATCTCTCAAGAAAAAATACCTAGCAATTCAAATATCACAATTGCTTTCATCTTTGTGCTTCCAATTTTTAAATGATCAAACCGAGTATAAATTATGACAAGAGCAAAAAAGAAAGAAAAAAAAGTATTGGCATCTTGCAGATTTTCTGACGTGCTTGTTGTCATTCCATTGTATAGCCCTATATTACTGTTATGTCTTACTATTAAATGTAGTTTGAAACACATACGTAAACATACATTTATGGCAAAAAATATAAGTTGCACAGCATGCATTTCGAGACTTTAAAAGCCGAAATGGTGTCTATTTATTATCCTGAAGCATGAGGCGGACAGTTTCCCTGACAACACCGGCAGGTGACAGCAGGTGCCGTTTGCTCTACTTGCTTCACCTGCGCGTAATATTTCAGTCTGTCGTCATTACGTCATATGCATTAGTTCACAATTACGTTAGCTAAGCTATTTAGCTGAACTCAACACTTAAACTACTCAAGCCTTTGTCTTTTTAAAAATAGTTCGCAGTTAGTGAAACTATATAGCCACGGGATAAACAGCTGAATTGCCTGTCGAATCCAGGGGCGTCACTAGGTTTTAAGGACAGGGGGGGCTTAGCCCCCAGGAGATGCATACGATAGTGCACGAAGTGA
>JAABNY020000046.1:2797872-2812632 GCA_015164015.2 Brevimyrus niger | reverse complement strand
TCACCTTATATATCATAAAACCCCCCCTTTTCACCCCGGGCGGGACTTGTTGCCAACAAAAAAAAAATTAAGAAGTGATGACCAACCCTCCCCCCCCCCCCCCCCACACACACACACACACACATCAGCACATCAGACGGGAGGTACATAACAGCGTCACTGAGCAGGCCTCTCCTTACCCATCTGTCCACACACTTCACATGTCAGACTGCCCCCCCACCGCCACCCCCCTCACTCCGGCAACCCACCCACCCTGCACCTGACAGGAGAAGCCATCTGTTAGCCACGCTCGGCCAAGAACGCTTCTTAGTTATGAAATTATCGCTAAAGTAGATCACAGGAGGTCTAAAAATACACTTCCGACATAATGCTGTCAAGTATAAATGTCAGATGAGCGAGGGACTGATCGAATGATGAAATGTCACCCAGGAATTACCCAGAGGAGTGTGCCCGTGGCCGGACGAGTAGAGGAGGGGGGGGGGAGTGTGAAACAAGCCTCCACAGTGTCCAACACAGAGCCCCCGCATGGGAATCAAAGAGAACACAGCAAAACACCGAACTGAAACGTCTGACTCAGCTCACAGAAGAATCCTGATCCCCAGCTATAAAGAAAATGGGATTCCTACAACTTTTTTGCAGTTTTTTTTTTTAGGGGGGGGTGGGCTATGGCAGCACCATTCACCATGAATTAGGGATGTTTTTACCTGCTAATCAAATTCCAGTCCTATCGTCCAAACAAAGGGAGGAGGAAGACGATTGTGAACGTGTCACGCTGGAACGTGTCCTTACACTGTGTCACACTGGAACGTGTCCTTACACTGTTTCACGCAGGAACGTGTCCTTACACTGTGTCACGGGGCGGCTGCTCTCAGGTAACCATGACCTCTCACGTCCCGGCAAACTTCCCAGCTCCGCATACGACAAAAAGGACGGAAACACACACACACACACACACACACACAACGTCTGCCCAACTCAGGCCAAATCTAATTACGCTTACCCTTAAATCAACTAATAAAGAAACAGCACCCGCTGTCATTCGTGCTCTATTTTTTAATCTTGGAGGCCCTGAGCATTTAAAAGTCAAACATTTCAAGACGAAAAAAATAAATCATGGCAATGGAGCCGCAAAGGTTATCGAAGAGCACGGAGACTCCGAGACCTTGTATGCTTATAAGCTATATAAACTCGAGATATTAATAGGATATGAATGTGGATCGTAGCCCATCTACCTTCTGCAGAAGCTTAAAATTGTCACCATATTGGCTAAGAGGCATTGGAAAGATGCCAGTGTTCAAGATGAGAAGCCCTGGAACGTCACCTACCTGAATATTCAGGGGAGTTCATGCTAGCAGAGGCAGGAAAGCTCCTGTAGGGAGATACAGCCACCTGTTAGTAGTGAAGCACCGGCAGCTCAAACCGCCGAGCAGCAGGCAGGTGGAGTCACACCCACGTGGATATTACACCTGAAATGATGCGCCTGCGGGCCGAAGCGTCCGCCACCGAAAGGGGTGGGGCGACGCGCACTTGCGCACTGTGACCAGCAGAGGGCGGAACACACGCAGACACCTGATCTGGCGCTCAGGGCTGAATGCGCAGACCCTATCAGATCACTCTGCTGCAAGCCCCGGGGACACACCACACCACTCTAGAGCAACAGATACCAGCTTATATTATTTCCTAAAGCACTAAGTGACGATATGTGTACAAACATTTGCAGAGAGTACACCACCAGGTGTCCGTTTCTGGTCTGAGTCTGATGCGTAAAGATTCCAAAGCTGTACGTGGAAAAAATCTAATTTACCTTTAATTTATTTTGTGAGCCTACGATATTCTAGAGAAAGAGCAATATTAGCGCGTGAATTTTATCCACACTTTTGTGTGATTTTCAATCGCTGTCCCTTAACTGTTTACAGAAGCATCCACAAAGGCAAAGTTAAGATTGCATTTCAACACTGTCGAACCAAAGCCTCGCGGGACGTTTTACTGCAAATCCCACTGCTGACAAGCTATAACTTCGTCCGTACAAACTAACCATTAAGGAAAATCTATTTACTCATCTGTCATTAATTTATCTCGTATGTGACCCTCGTTATGGTCCTTGTGAAAATTACGACGTAAGACCACATGCCTGCGTCCATATACCCTACGTTGCCTGTGAACCACATCACGACGGAACCCCAAGGGTTTAATCCGGAATCTCCAGGATCAAACTGGAAAATCCCTTTGGATCACAAATAATCCGGCTCTGCTAGACTGCCCATATCTGGTGACACACATTCGACCCGACTTCTATCAGAAACAGCTGGTAAATTATACAGCTGCAAATTACCGCTGGAGCATCACCCTGCTATAAGCCAACCATCATTAACTCCTCCAGATGGCTTGTGATTCTACTGCCCCCATTTGACGAACAACCTTTCCTGCAATAATAATACTAATAATAATAATAATAATAATAATAATAATAATAATAATAATAATAATGCAGAGAGAAGTACAGAAGACATGCACTAAACGCGGGCCCATCATTTTCATCTTCTCTTAAAACTAT
Source organism: Brevimyrus niger (assembly GCA_015164015.2). NCBI lineage: Eukaryota > Metazoa > Chordata > Actinopteri > Osteoglossiformes > Mormyridae > Brevimyrus > Brevimyrus niger. The sequence goes on along the minus strand of JAABNY020000046.1, from coordinate 2,810,078 downwards.
TTTTCCCTTTCAAAACAAACAGAACTCCAAAACGAGTTAACTGACTTTTACAAAGGAGTTACCTGAAACAGTTGTTATGCGTGATTAAACAAGCAGCTGTTCCTCCGTATACTGCATTTTACCCCAATTCAATTGATAAAACGCGCACGTCTATACCAAGGTCCCATTTGCTGGATGCTAATCGGGTCTATTTTTAGTCCAGACGTTGCATCGTTCTCGCGGCGCAGTGTGCCCAGAATATTTCAAAACATATAACTATACAACGTTTATTTAGATAATATAGTGATCTCCCGTACAATAATGCTTAGTGTTTGGATTGACCATTATTAATATGTTTTTTTTCCCGTTGGAGAGCAGCAACAACGACATCTGACAGCCAAAGTGTTTTACGTAGTATTTGTAAAGGCTAAAATGTACTGGTGGATTGAATAAATATTCATTATATGCGGCTAAAAATAAAGTTTTTTGCTTCACGTATCAGATTTGTCGTGGAAACCGTACACGTTTAACGATTTCTGTCTGCTCTTGTTGTACATAAATATGTATGTCGATATTTATTACATTAATTGTAATTCCATGCATGTTATAAGTCATATTTACCTCTACAGTAACCATAGGCTCATTTTTTTCACGATGACTGTTAATTACTATGAGTATTTTTTTTTAACTATTAAAATATTTGCGTTATCACTGTTCTCTCGTTTAATTCAAAGTTGGATAATTTGACCAGTCCGCAAGGCATAAATCCGCAGAGAGAGAAACGCGCATCACTGTCTTACCTTTAGCTCTGCTGCAGTTTGAGTTCACTAGGAGAATACACGGCTGTCCAAAAGACGACCAGGACGGCTATTCCCGTTGTGTGGCAATGTGCATCTCTCCGCCGCAATCACAACGCAGCGCACGAAGAAAAGCGACTGGGGAAGATGGTTTTCAAACCGCAGCGCCTGCTATAGATGCGATCGCTGCCTGTGGCGGCATGAGTACAGCGGGCTAAAAATAGCATCAAAGTAGACAGCAGGGCCAGTAATATCGTTTACACAATGGAGGGAAGCGAAGTTGCCTGCCTCTTCACGTAAACGCGCATGTACTCCTAAATAAAACCTGTAACGCTGCCCACAGCTGGAAATACAGTCGAATATATACGTCACGAGTGATTCCACCTACCTTTTCCACCAGCTTACCTTTTAAAAAATGTTAATCCTATGATGGACAAAGGCTTTGATTTACAATATTCAACAAATGGTTCCTTTAGTGTAAGTTTGTGATTTACAGAATGATCGATTATGCTCGGAAAGAAGGAAATGCCAATAATGTAACCATAAATCCTAATTGGACGAGTCTAATAGTTCATTTTTATCATTTTGGCTTAAGGGAACGGTTGTCTTTATATTCTACGGAAAAAAATACATTTTATACTATTCAAATGGCGTGTTCGTATGTTAGATACTGACACAGCGGCTCCTTAATGACTGCAAAGTATACTATTTCTATAAGAGTAACGTACTGATCGAGTGTCTTCATCCAAGGCCCATCTATGTGGCCACTCGTTCACAGGCAGTACCTCGTGCGCTATCAGCGACATCTAAATACAGATTGTATCTAGTAATTTCAAAACTTCAGCTTTTCTCTAGTTTAGGATGGTTTGGCTGGGGCGCAATAAAATATCTGCTCGGGTATCGGGGCATTCGATGCGCCTACTACTGGTTAAAGATAAATACTACTAGTAATGTAGGATAATCCGATTATTTATGTGGATTATAGGGGCACATTTCAATTCGGTAACTGATTAATATCGTTTAATTGCGGTCCTTCGATTGAACATGATACAACATAACATACAACGTAAACAAACTGAACATTTTAAGTGTGAGTGTTGTATAAGTTCAATAGCATAAAATACTATATTTCGGAAGCAAATATCAGTAAAAATATAGCTATTTGTCTATTTTAAATATTGTGCTCCCATAGGCGTAAGCGTCTTATTATTGACAATCATTTAGTGAAGTTGAAGAAACGTCAAATGCTGCTGAAGGTAAGTAAGAATTCAAGATACAGGAAAAAGTTCATTTCTGAAGTGAATTAATCATCTGTGACGTTTCAATGAACAAATATGCAAACAGCCTAAATCATAAAGCTAGCAAATGAGCAATTAGCCCTCCTTGCAATAGATACTTGTAAGGAAACGCAGCCTGGAAAAAAAACTGGTATCTATTACGGACCGTAGGCTGTTAGCCATTAAAGAAACATGCCAAAGCCTTCCAGTGCTTCCAGTACACTTATCAGATCGACTTCTTGAAATGAAACATGTAGGAGAAGTGGGTTAAGTGTCTTTTAAAAGAAGAAGCAGTGTTTTATGATGATGGGGAGCCTCGTGACGGTAAACCACAAAGAAGCGAGCAGAGCTCTGGACTATATGTACCTGCAAAAGTCTTTGCTTTGGGATACTAGTGGAGCGCATTATTGCTGGAAGCAGGTAGACATTCAACCAACATTTACTATAACAGCAACGTTGCGACAACAAGCTCGTCTAGCATATATATTAATAACTTGTGCTACTTTTAATCATTGCACGAATCATTTTCAAAGAAGTCGAAAATTAAGGACTTTATTGTGAAACACGTACGGTTTTTTTTAGAAAAGGAAATGCAACTGACCAGCACAATGTGGTCAAATGACTTATCACATGTTACGCGATAGGGTTTGTCAAGCATTTAAATGCTTCAATAGTGGGAAGGCCTGCAAAAGGACAAATAGAGACAGGAGCGTATTAAGAATTATTAAGATTATTAAACTGTCACATTTTGCCCGCCGAGTTTAAAATAAAATCTTCTGCATTAGAGCATTTTATGCAACTGTAATGGATATTAACGGTTAGAATCAGGGGTAACTCCTTTGTTGTAAATGCCATCAAGAATTGCGAACTCCTACGGATAAAGTCTTTTAGAATTTCAAACGTCTCTGCTGAAAGACCGAAGCGACAAAGAAACGTATTTTTATGTTAAAGTGGAAAGGCCTGGTGCATGTTTTTCAGGAAAAGGAACAGTTTCTGGTATAATAACATAAAAATGCAACAGCCTCGATGAAACACTCAGCAAGGATTGGGAATACATTAGAAATGAAAGCACTAAAAGTACTTGGTACGTATTATAAGCAAAAAGGCCGTCAGTGTTGCTTTGACAAGTCTCCTCCCAAAATAATCCACCGCTTTAGGATCTAAACGCTCTTCCTTTAAGACGCCTGCTGGTATGTATGGACTGGCAGGGGGGCGTCGATGTTTTTAATCAGCAGGGAACGGACGCATTTAACTATGATTGGTGTATATTAGTCACATGGACTGCTTGGGCCAGTAGGAATCGCCTGCGCTGGCGCGTCGTTGGTTTTCTTTTTTAAACGTCGTCATTACCGGTGAGATGACGCCAGACGGTCGCTTCGACCAGTGAGAGACGAGCGCTGGCGCGTGAAGCTCTCAACATGGCGACTTTCCGGACACAATACGGGGACTGGAGATACGCCAGTGTTTAGGCGACAAAATAGCATCTCCCCGTGCCATACAATGTCTCGGGGCTAGCGGACGTAGCCACTGCCTCTACGTTTTTAATAATGCTCGCAGAGGTAAGGCTGTTGCGGGGGCGCTGCTTTGGGGACGCGTCAGTTTGTTTTCCTTCCGCGCTCTCCTGTCAGTGTCACAGCACTGGGTTAGCTGGTTAGCCGGCTAGCTGCTATCTAGCCTGGGTAAATGTAGGGCAGCTGCACGCTTCAAGCCGGGATTACGGCGCTTAATGCTATAAATCTGGTTGGCTAGTATGCTGGGATTTAGTCCTCACCGCTGTGGTGGCTATGGACCTGCAGAAAAGCCCGAGATATCCACGCACAGAGGTGAGGTGACATCCCAGCCCGGGTGCTGCTCTGCATAAGGAGCTAGAAGTGCGAGCCAACTGGTCGTTTTATTATAGACATTTTTGTCTTTCTAACACTCGCGTCTCTGTCTTAAGTATCGGGGTAAAAAAACTCTTCATTGCAATGCAAAGTAACCGGTTAATTAGCGTTGTTTGCTATTTAAACACTTTGTTGTCCTTGTTTGGTTTTGGGGTGGGCAACAAAGTTGCCTAACAAGTAGCTGTCTGTCTTTAAGATGTAAAATGACCTTATAATTATTACAAGTGAATGAATTTAGGGCATGTTTTCAGACAGGGTGTGAAACCCAAGTGGGCAAGCCGGGTGTTAAGCGCAATTAACTGGAACACAGGGCGATGCTGTGTCTGTTTATCTTAACGTTATTGCTTTTTTCGTCTTCACATTTTAACAGCTCGGTTGTGGTTTCGGTGTATAGGTGTTGTTCGGTTGCTACCCACACTAGTCCCATACACAACCCCTGAGTATATACCGATGCAGAAGGATAAAGGTGGAGTAACGCCGCGCCGGCCCCAGTCGCACACATAATAAAAAACGATAATTAAAAAGAGCCCAATCAGACCTCACAAGACCCCCCCCTCTTCAGACACACCACAACCTGCTCACAGCGCTTCCAGACCGGATTCATTTTTAAACACCTGTACCTTCTCGGGTTATGCCTTCAGAGAAAACCGTGTATAGCCGCCATGCCCTTTAAAACATCGGAAACGTCTTGGTTACAGTTACAGTTCAGCTGTCCTGCGTCACCTTGCCGGCCGGCGCTGTGTGAAGTCTGCATCTCCTACCTGATCTCTCGGCCTGGGACCTCGTCCATGCCTAGCAGATCGATATTTGTGACCAGGGGCTGCTTCCTATCGGCTTGTGTAATGACTGTGACCAGGAATTGTGTAAATCGCGCAGTCTTTTTTTTTTCTTTGCTGCAAGGTGACGGTTTCAATTATCTAAATTTGGAGAATTATGAATGTTTTCTGGTATGGAAAATAGTCTGTGGAGTGTAGTTACCTGAAAATATATTTTCAAAATTTGTGTTTTCCTGCATTGTAGTAATACCTTTTGACCCATTCTAGTTGGAATTAAACGTAATATTATTATTTTTAAAAAAATCGCATACCACAGGTGTGTTTTTGCACCTGTGTTTATGTCTGTATATATTTGTTACCCAGTTGCCTTAGACCCAACATAACTTTTAAAAAAAAAATATATTTTGAAACTTGAAATGGCGTGAACATGTGTGAATAAATAACCTTCAGTAAATCCCTTTCCACTCTATGAGAAGTTAAGATAGAGAATTTTGGAAATACTCCAAGTTGCAAACATTCCATGGGAATTAACAGGAATATATGGGAATTAACTAGAAAATTCCCAGATTTTTGCAGCCCTAAACCTGATGCAGTTATCTAGGAAAACAGCCCCATGATTCAGTATGTTAGTGACCCGTGGTGAGTTGCTTCATTTAAGCATTTTTCCTGTACAACCTTGAGGAAAAACCACAGATGAGTTTTTCACCCCAAAGTCTCCTTCTACATTTCTGACCTCCACATCCCAGCGTCCCGCTGAACAGACTTGGGGACGTCAGTGTCGGTGACAGATTGACAGTCTTGTAATGGAACTAATAAGCACTGTAATTGTTGTGATGCTGTATATATTACCTAGTGAATCTGCCAGTTTCCCTTATTGTTTAACTCTATGACATGTTGAATCGGGGTTTTAAAACCATGGAATTCTTGGGACCTGGGCCTACATCGAAAAACATTTTTTGCACATATTTTTCTCAGGTTTTTCAGTTTTGATTTCATTAGTGTGTTTTTGGTTAATCCGCTGTTGGAATTCAGATCTGTTGAAATGGACAGCTTGTTTTGTTTTGTCGCACGGAATCGCTTATTCTTCAGTAAACACTGTACATCCCATAATGCAAGGAGGTCTGCAGCCATGCAGTATGAGTGGCCCAAGACGTAATCTCTTTGTACCGCAAAGTCCCGATTAGCATCATATAAAATTAATCTAGTGCTATGAAAAGTGCTATTTCTTTATTGCTAATTGCTTATCTTAATTTTGTAACATAATCATTAGTGTAATATTTTAATTGGCATGCAGGACTATTATGGAACAAAATGTTATCCTCCAGTCGTAATTTTAGTCTCAGACAAGTTAGTGCTCGAGGGTGTTGTGCAGCTACACAGCTTTACAGAGAGCCGGACGCACTGCATTGTGGGTAGTTATGGTGTAATTTAAATGCTGGAGATCGACCTTTGCATAGTTATAAATTGGGATTTAGATAAGAACTTGAAGAGTGTGATGAATGTGAGCGGACCGTGTCAGTCTATCGCCGAATCTCGCGTGTGCCCCGTGATCGTAGAGATTAGAATATCTCGGGAAATCCGAGTAACTGTCGCATATGTTGGCCCGCGTGTGTCCATTACCGTCATGTGGGTGTCCAGCGGCAGGAGCCTGAAGCAGTAAGTGCAGCCTGGCGGCATTTGCAGCTACCATTGTGGCGCTGGCTTTGTTTGATAACCGAGCTGCGCTATAAATAATGAACAAAATAAATAAGTAAAATCTGACTTGCGGTTTCCAGGGCTATTATTGCAGATGTTATAATTTTGTTTGAGTGATGTGGCGCACCGGAAAGGAAGAGTCGGCTCCCCTCTTCCCACGTGGACACACATTGTTTTGGACTTTGAAGCATTTGGGTATAAAAATGTTTGCAGTCTTAAGGACGTAAATACCCCGAATTAATGGATTATAAGGAAATGCAAGTTGATCAGCTAAGTTATTTGAAGACCTAAACTGGTTCCCTAACCCTAACCGATGTAGCAGGAAGTATTGTAAGGTAACATAACGGTGAAATACCTTTAATGCGGAGTCACTGACTGAAGCTCCTTGATTTATGATTTATAACTTTCCTGTTATTTATAGTTCCAAAAGCCAAACGTGTAGCTGAACTGGTTTCACTGTTGTGAATAATTTGGATGCTGTAGGTTGCTGTAGAATTGGGCGGCCCTGTGGTTCTGTGCACATGCCCATTCTTAATTCTGCAGTGGAACCTGAGCCACCATTGGCATAAGATCTAGAAGGGCAAAGGTCATCCGTGCGGTTCCGCTGTGTCCGTGGGGTTCCGCTGTGTCCGTGGGCGGCCTGCTGCCTCGGTGGGTGTTGGGGGCTGCATTCCTGTCCCAGCTCCTCTGGGGTTAGTGCATTTTTTCCCCGTTGTGTGGGTTTCCTTCGCGTACTCTGCGCCCCCCCCCTCCCCCCCCCCGCCCCCCGCAGTGGTGATAATTGGAATGTCCCATGTCATGTGCTCTGGGCTTCCTGGGATTGGCTCACTGTGAGTCTGTACTGGGTAAGTGCTTCTGGGAGATGGGTTGATTGGTTTCTCAGCATGGTGAGATTTACACCAGTGGGATAATTGTTTAGGTGAATATTCACATAGTGTGAGCTGTCAGGTTTGACCTAAAAAAAAAAAAATAACTTAAGAACGCCTCGAAGGGGTGTCTTACAGGATGGTGCAAAGTTTAGATTTATTTTTTTTGAGTTTTGAGCTATTTAACCGCATTGCCTTCACAATAGGATTTGGCGGTATGAGGGAGAGGAAAAGGCGGAGCTTATCGTACGGCGCTAAAATGAGTCACTTTGATTCATAAAGCAGTTTCCTTCTGTCACCAAACAGGTTGGTGTGTACAGTGTAGTAGCGGGAAGATCATGAACAAACAGGATCTGACAGCAGGTGCCCCTCAGCGCTGATTTGTATCAGATTGTAGATTAAATAGTGCGTATGTTTGCTGACATGCCGTGTCCGCAGATCTCGGTCCGTGTTTGTGTGTCTCTGCATGTTTTCTCGGCACAAATATTGCTCAATATCTAATGTTCATATGTGATGCATGTAGTGTGACATCACCACCATATGACGGCCTGAAGGTCTTTTGTCACTTCAGTGCGGAAGGGTTTAAAATGGTCCTTAATTTTTTTTTTTTTTAAGTTTTTTTGCGGGTGTAGTGTTTTCAACAGCGTGTCCAGCGTTGTTTCCTGATGGGACAATAACAGGATAACAGGAAGCCTGTGAATGTGAGCGCGTTCATCCCTAAGCGCACCCCAGTCGCCACTCTCCATCTTTCAGGGCGGCCCGGGAGAACGCACGGTCACGGTCACGGTCGCGCTCATCATACGCGGGGCGTAAACCCTTATTTGGGCTGTTTGTCATGTGCGCGTGCCACCTCGGTACACACTTGGATTATCATTTATTATTTTTTGTTGTTGGAATCTTTGTAGCGCAAAATCTTGCTCCTTTTTTAAACGTGTGAATCTTGACTGCTCTGCTATAAGTGATCAAACTGGGTGAATTACTGTTAATATGCGTGATTTTTGTGCTTCATTAAAGGGCTGGGTTACAGTGTGGCGTAGGACTCCCAACGTAACGCGGGTTACAGTGCGGCGTATCACTCCCAACGTAATGCGGGTTACAGTGCGGCGTAGGACTCCCAACGTAACGCGGGTTACAGTGCGGCGTAGGACTCCCAACGTAACGCGGGTTGCAGTGCGGCGTAGGACTCCCAACGTAACGCGGGTTGCAGTGCGGCGTAGGACTCCCAACGTAACGCGGGTTACAGTGTGGCGTAGGACTCCCAACGTAACGCGGGTTACAGTGCGGCGTAGGACTCCCAACGTAACGCGGGTTGCAGTGTGGTTAATCATGACACTGTGGCAGCAGATTGTGGGTCATTGATGACTAGATGATGCAGTGAAATGTGAATAAAGAGTGATGGTCTGTTTGTCTTGTCTCGTCTCGTCTCCCTGTGTGTGCTGGTGTCTTTCAGGCCAGCCTGTCCGTGTGGGGATGGGGAGCTCTCGGACTGCTGCTCTTCCTCATCACGTTTGGACCCTTTGCGATATTTTACTTTGCTTTTTATGTCTTCTGCTTCCTTGGCGGGTGAGTCGACTGCTGGAGCTCCACTGTGTCAGACAAGCGAGAAAAGTCGAAACATTACGTATCTGTCTGTAAGAGGCCGTGCGTGATTTTGACTTTGAAATTTCAGCCTCACATCTGTGGTTGGCTGTGGGCCGAGGGGGCCGTCTCCATGGCCGACTGACGACGCTCTGTCCCCCCCCCTTGTTTCCGCAGAGGCTTCGCCGTTACACTTTTATTCGGGAAGACAAACTCCGAGAAGCACCTGGAAAAATGCGAGCACTCCTACCTTCCAGCCACGGCGACTGGCGTTCCCAAGGTGGGCTCAGTTATGCAAGAGCACCGGGGACATGGTTTGGGGGGGGCGGGCAGACAAAATGGTAGAAATTAGGGTGAGAGGGGTGAGATTCCCATGCAGATGTAACCCAGTGGCAACAGTGTGACAAACCAGTTTGAAAAGAGGTTAACTTGGTTTGTGATTGACAGCCGGCAACCCAGGTACTGTGAGATCATGGAGTAGCAATATGCATTCTGGGAAGTACTGAAAAAAGTGACGGACACCTTCTGTAAAAGTCAGTGTCACAGCTGCTCCTCTGGTCTTTCTCTCTCCCGTACTTCCTGTCCCAAACGTCTGCGATCTCAAGACGTTAGACGAGATGAAACTTGAATCCAAGCCCATCAAGATAGACAGACGACTGACAGGTTCAAGCTTTATCGATGAGCCTTTGCAGCAGGTAAGATCTCGGCGCAGGTCTTCTGCTCGGATTTCACCGTCTGTAAGAGTCTCTCAGGTGTGCTTATTTTCGGCGGCGGCAGGTCAGCAGGTGACCCCCCCAAAGCCCGAACGCGGCGCCGTCTCTGGTCCTGTCTGCCGTCGGACTTACCGACGCAGCGTCTCCCTCATTTTTGGGTGCTGATGCCGCCTTTTCTCTCCGATATTTTGCCCTATTTTTTTTATTCTGCTGAGAGAGCGCTCTGGCTTCCTGATTTAACTGCAGTTCAGGACGTACACAGTTAAAAATACTCTCTGACCACAGTGACCGCAGCGAGACAGTATCTACAGATGCAACCCCCCCCCTGCACACACACACACACAAAACCCAAAAATGACTATCATGTGCATGACCAACGTGACGCTCGCTTCGCAGTCTGATTAGCTGTCTAAGCACCTTCCTAAGCGCCGTTCCTGGTGAGAACCCGGTCCGACCGATGCAGTGTTCACAGTGGACCAGGACAAACACCCGAAATGTTCCTGCAGCGTACACAGCATGGTCTGCAGTGAATCATGGGAGGGGGGCTTTGCTGAACTGGAAAACACCGGCCTGTCGCGCTGCCCCTGGGGGCTTGTTTATATGCATTTGCTGGCATATAAACCTGCCGAGTTTGTAGCCGTGGTTGTATCGCGCTCAAATCGCCGGCTGTCGTGGGATTGGTGCAACACCCTGTCGTTTCCTGTGCCTCACCCATGCGGCCTGTCGTTATGACTACGCCCGACGGAACAGTGATGCTCTGCAGCCTTACGGTGGAGTCACTCGTCCCCAAAGCTCCCTGGCTTGTGCCCAGTGCCGACATGGGGCACAGTGACCCGTGTTCCTCCTGCTCTGTCGGAAGAAGCCAGATCGAGAACAAATGTGTTAAATCCAAAATTATGTGAACATGTTCATCTGATTAATTAGTACTGTAATTATATTGAGGTGTGCCTGTCCTTTCTTTACGGCCTTTGCTTGTGCTGGAACGTTCACTCGCATCGCAGTGGTGATTCTGAATAGTCATGTTTGTATCGTGGTAAAGCGACATTTTCATTCTCGGTTTCCGTTATTGGCTTGTCTTTTTTTTAAAGGTTATTCAGTTTGCACTGAGGGACTACATCCAGTACTGGTACTACACCCTGAGCGACGATGAATCCTTCTTGCTGGAGATCAGGCAGACCGTTCAGAACGCTCTCGTCCAGTTTTCCACGAGGTACGCGGCGATGTCGCCATCGAGCGCCCGCCGTTGCGCAACGGGCCCTTCGCGCGAGCACCGACCTGTCGTTTGTTGCAAAACGAGCTGCCGTCGTTTTCCGGGGGTAAAAAAAACAAACCGACGCGTCTCCCCCTCGACAGGTCGAAGGAGGTGGACTGGCAGCCGTACTTCACCACCAGACTGGTAGATGACTTTGCCACACACCTCAGGGTCTTTCGGATGGCGCAGGAGAGGCTGAACGAGAAAGAGGACCCCAAACAGCGTAAGAGCAGCACGGCGGAGCTTCCTTCAGCAGGGCGCTGGGCACGTTCCTAGGCTGCTGTGTTGTGTAATTCCCCTGTAGTCGATGGGTCATGTTTATCCTTCCCGTTAAATTCATCTTACTCATACAGTTTCCTGGAAAGGAAATTCAGCGGCCGCACATCTGACGCCTGAAGCGATTCGGATGGAACAGTAGTTGTTTGTTTTTTCGGTGAATATCACGCATGCTTCCATGCACGGAAGGTGGTAATGTGGCACTTTTCCACTGGCTTACAGGAACCAGGCCGTACCTGAGCTGCACCACAAAAAAAAGAGATCGGTTACAGTGCAGTTCCAGCTCACAGATTTTCCACAGCAGATGGGTCAGTCCGGTAAAGGAGTTGCTGCGTTTGGAGAGTGACAGTGACGTAAAACGGAAGAGACTCTTATTTACTGTTCACGCGGCGTACGATTTACTCCAATTTCTGCCAGCGCCTCTGTGAGAATCTCCATGTTATGTTAGCGTCAACCGCTAACAGACTTGGCATCAGTTTGCGTTGATTTGCTTTACAAATCCATTCCATTCAGCCATTCAATAGTACGTTTTAAGTAAGAAGTTATTGGGAATGCATCATCATGTCACAATATATGATGCAACTAATAATGTATCGAATATGTCCTTTTAACCTTTCAATAATCAATATACATATTGACACTGATCACTGGTATCTCCATGCATTTCAACCAGCTAGGTGGTGATGATGCAACCAGCTCGGTTTAATCACGTTTTTGGCCTTTGACCATCTCGGGACGGGTACGGCTTGGGTGTGGCCCAGTTCTTGGTGGCAGTGGAAAAGCGCCCTTAGAGTTGGCCATCAGAGCCACCTTGACGTGGAGCTTGGCCACACGTTGGCCCTGTTGCAGGAGAGACCCCTGAGGAGCTGCTGGATTCATTTTTTGAGGCGGAGGTGGAGTTGGAGAGGAAGATCTGCCGAGATGTTGTCTGCACCACTCCCAAAGATGAAGAAGGTGTGTCTCCGTCTCCGTTGTATTGCTCTTCCTTGGTTTCTCCCCCTCCTGCTCTTACTTGGTTTCTCCCCCTCCTGCTCTTCCTTGGTTTCTCCCCCTCCTGCTCTTACTTGGTTTCTCCCCCTCCTGCTCTTACTTGGTTTCTCCCCCTCCTGCTCTT
>JAABNY020000046.1:2759586-2793401 GCA_015164015.2 Brevimyrus niger | reverse complement strand
GTGTGGGGGACGTGGGGGAGGTCTAAATGCGGAAACCTGTACCTGGGTGTGGGGGGCGTGGGGGACGTGGGGGAGGTCTAAATGTGGAAACCGATTAAATCAACCATCTTTATTTATTTATTTAAATTTCCCACCACCATCCCCCCTCTTCGGAGGACAACTTTATTTTACATTAAATTAAAGAGCAAAGGGTGTGGCTGCTCCGAACTCGTACTAAAAAGGGGAGGGAAAAAAACGGGGGGGGGGGTGTACAGAAACAACAATCTTAACAATAAAGGGGAATACAGGATACAAACAACCATAAGAAACATACACTCATTACTTTAAGGACATTTAAGGACATTAAACAACAAAAACTGTAACGGCATCATCAAGAAATCAACCCTCTCACTCCGAGTCGCTCCTTCTCCGTCCCTTTCAGTCTCTGGACGACCTGTCGTCTGCGAGCTCTGAGGAGGCTTTACAGCTGCATGCGTTCATCTCCGACACCGGTAGGTACGCCGCCCTCCTGCAGGCCAGCTGTGCTGCGATCCGCCTTGTGACGGACCCATCGCTCCATTCCCATCTCTTGCCCCCCCCCCTCCTGAACACACCCTGTCCCCTCGTTCGCCTCCTGTCGTCATCTGAGATCCTGTCATTTCATCACTTTTACTTTTTATTCTGTTTTTCCTTCTCTCATGATCCCATCCCTTCTTTCCTGCCTGCCACCGCCCACCAATATTTGCTTGGCTGCCTCTTTCTTTCCTTCTTTTTTCCCCCTCTTTTTTTTTCCCCTCTTTCACTTTTTCTTCTGCCGGCTTTAGTACCTGATTCTTCTTTAAACCTACGTCCCGTGGCAGGCGTGTGTAATGACCACGGGAAGACCTACGCTCTTTACGCCATCACTGTGTTCCGGAAGAATCCGGACGGGAGTGAGGACTGCTGGAAGACCTACCGTCGCTATAGCGACTTCCACGACTTTCACATGCGCATCACCGAGCAGGTGGGTCATCCTGGAGGGAGCGGCTTGGTCAGACGACGGAACCTCACTGAAGGGTTTTACAAAGGTGTGTGTGTGTCTGTGTGTGTGTGTGTGTGTGTGTGTGTGTGTGTGTCTCATGTCCCCCATAGTTCACGAATCTCTCAGCCATCCTGAAGCTTCCGGGAAAGAAGACCTTCAACAACATGGACAGGGACTTTCTGGAGAAGAGGAAGAAGGACCTCAACGCCTACCTCCAGGTGGGGGGCGTGGTGTGCTTACATGTTAACGGTAATAAGAAGTAAGGGGGGGTGGGGGGTGGGTGTGAGGCTCAGCAGATTAGGGCATTGTGCCTGTGATCAGAAGGTCGTTGGTTCAAATCCCAGGGTTGACAGTGATTTCACCGTTCAGCCCTTGAGCAAGGCCCTTATCCCCCAGTTGCTCTAAAGACTGTCCGACACAGGTTTTTTTTTTCCAGCTGTACGCTGCTTTCTGCGAATGCAGAGTCGGCATTCAGTCACGGTGGATTCGTCTTTAAAGTCCGTGACGGAGCGCTGTCCGTGCCTCATGCAGCGTGTGTCGCCCTTGTCGAAGTGCGATTCCGTGCGTCCCCGGTTCCCCCACCAGCGTGCCGTACCGCTTATGAAGCCGGTTTATGGGACTCGTATCGACGGTGGTGTCAGCCAGCCAGCCCCCCCCCCACCCCACCGTTTCTCGCCGGCTGGTAAGAGCAGAGCTGGTCAGACGGCGCGCTTGTCTCGGACGTGGTGAAGGTCGACGCACGGATGCTTCTGCCTGCCTGTCTGGAGCCCTTCCCCTCCCGGCTTCAGTGACACTGCAAACGGTTCCCCGGGACCAAGCTAACGAGCTTTTGTCACTGACGTGTCAGCCAGAGGGCCCCCCCCTAATTACTCGCCTGCTCGTAAAAGCGGAGCCGGCCTTTGGCAGCGACCGCAGCCGCCGGGGAGAGATGGGCGTGGAGGGCAGGCCCCCTCGCGTTTCCCGTGCTCCAGCGTCACCCCCGGCTTTTCACGCCGCGGTGTGAAGCCCATCTGCTTATTTCCTGCAGCCCCTAAACGAGACCCCCGTCCGTGGCTTCCGGCGTTTTCTGTGTGATGACATCGGCGACAGTCCATCCAGTAAAATACTTCCCATTTAAAATGCCTCCCTTCTCATACCGTGCTAATTCTGTCAAAATATTCCACTCCAGTGTTTGTGGAGCTTTTTAAAATTCTGCTTTTTGAATATACTGTTCAATACATTATGAGGATGTTCTTTGTTAATTTTATTTTTAAAAAGTTCTGGAAATTCTACTCCGTAAGGGAGGATTTCTGTCCTGGTTTTCCGGCAGCGATCTCTCCTCATACGAAAGGTGTCCCGGACAGAGTGAAGACTCTTCTGCCATGATGTTGAGTCCCATGTGATTGGGGTTAGGGTTAGGTGATGAGTCCCACACCCGTCATGTGATTAGGGTGTGGCGCACGCCTGCCAGGTGAAAGGTCACTGAGGCGATGTGCTATTGGTGCTTGTAGCTGTTGCTGAACCCAGAGATGGTGAAGGCATGCCCAACCCTCACGCCGTACGTGAACGACTTCCTGGAAAACAAGGCCTATAGCAAGGGCAAGGGGGAGTTTGCGCGAAAGGTAAGAGCGCCACCTACTGCTCACATTTAAAATAAGGATTTTTCTCATTTTGTCTTTTTTTCTTTGTCGTGAAAGTACCCAAAATGCATTGGGTGTTTTTGTCTGGGGACCGAATGTTATAGGTCTTTCCTGGTTAGTCTGAGCTTTGCCAGTTATCGCTTGCTTGAATTCTGGGAGTTGGATCACATGATAATGTCAAGAAAGGAATTTATTTAGATATAAAACAAGGCCCCTTTAAATGGAAACGACAACGTTAAAAAAATAATAATAATAACGTGGTAACAAAGAGAAGGCTCAGAAGTTGGTGGTAACTAACTACTACCTGTTGATTTGCTCCCCTGAAGCTCCTTAAATCCTCCCTCTGTAGCTGCATAGCTGCCCCGTCTCACTCCTAACAGGGTAAATCGATCAATAAAAGCCAGCTGGGCGTCATTAATGCGTCTCTGTTGGCTTGGGGGCCCTGCTGATTGGCTGACAGTATGTGGGTCTCCAAGCCAGTATGTTGTGTTCATCACCGGTGTAGCTGTAAGCGTGCGGGTATCTGGAAAGTATGCGTATGTGACGGGGGGGGAACGGCCGCCTCTCCTTCCTCCCCCAGATGGACGTCTTCGTCAACCCGCTGCGTAGCTCCATGCGAAACGTCTCCAATGCCGTCAAGTCTCTACCCGACAGCCTGGCGGAGGGCATGACCAAAGTGTCCGATAACATGGGCCGCATGTCCGAGAGGCTGGGCCAGGACATCAAGCAGTCTATATTCAAGGTGAGGAAATGACCACCAGCCGGGAGGGATGAGGGGGGGGGGGGGGGCATTTAGAAGCCAGTTCATACTTCACTTTTCTATGTGCGCTTTCGGTCGCGGAAGAGGGGACGTGACGTAGGTCAGGAAGTGTGCAGCCCGGATTTCTACGTCAAATGGAAACTGTGCATCCGTGTGCATTGATCACACACGTGCATAGTTAGGTATGTCCAGTGGGTGGCAGTGTGCATTTTCACAGATCAGCGGCCAAGAACGAGAGGGTAGAGAAAGAATAGCTGTTATTGTTGTTGCTGCTGTTGTGCGCGGATGTATGAGGAAGGTTGGAGGGTACCTGCAGATCTAATTTTTCATACTGTCCAGACGTTATACCAAGGCTTTTAAAAAGCGCCACCATTCCCGGCTAATCGCAAGGAATTCAGAGTACTGTGGTTTGCCTTATTACCATGATATCACATAAGCCTTGACACAAATTTTTATGTACTTTTTTTATTTTAAATTACCCATTTCACTACACTGCTTGAATTTGTGTTTGCGCTCTGCCCTCTGCTGGTCTGGTTTGGTATCACACACTGACCGCGACCGTCCGTATCCACGGGCTGACGTAGCATTAAACGCAGGCTGCCGTGTGTACCGCCATCTGCAGCCGGAAAGTAAAGCTAAATCTCCCTTCTTGGACGTCTAGGCATCAACCCTAACTCCCTCCTCGCGGTCTTCTGTTCAGTACATTGGCACGATGCGCGATTGAGGTGCAGTGAGACATTTCAGTGAAGTGACACGCATACATTAAGATGTGCGTATGAGTGTGTGACGGATGCACACGGCTGAGGGCTGCGGCCCAGCGGAGGCGGTTTTCCAGCTGAATGATTGTGACGCCGGCTGCCGTGCTCAGCCTGAACCGTAGGCCCTGCGGGTTTCCGCTGTTTACCGAGGACTGAACGAGGGCAGCTCTTTACATGCTTTGTTTGATGCTCTCGGATTTGATGACGTTCGCGCAAAAGTCGAAATCTGTCGCCTTCAGCTCGATGATCCGTGTGTCGCACGCCGAGATGGTATTATGATCTCTTTGGTCATAGTGTTAAGAAACGGTAATTATTGAATGTCTTTAAACGCATACCGAGACATGGACATGGATAAAAATGCAGTTAATAATACGTTGGTAATGAAATTGAAGGGACAGAATGTGCAACAATAAATTTTGGTTACGGTGTAATAATTCCAGTGTAGACAAGGACACTGTAACCAAAATGTGGTGTGAGTTGGGGGGCTTGACGTTTTCACACATTATTCTGTGTGATTTTAGAGTGTCACTTTGTCTGTGTCTGTTTCTCTGAATATAACACTTCCTCAAGGAGATTTTCAAAAAGGAAAGTGTGAATTCCCCCCCCCCACCCCTTCCCAGTTTCACTTTCAAAGTCTACCAGTAAAAAATCGCATTCTTTACTGGCCTGAAAAGTTTTGAGTTTTGAATAAATTTAAAAACGGGATCGACACGCGGATTTTGAAATAGTCTGTTCATAAGCTTGTCTTTATTTAAGCTGTGTAGCGGAAGGCCCTGTTTAGTGTTGCCGTGAAGGTGAGATGGCCCGCTTGTTGGGGCCGTGTCGCTCAAACGTGCTTTTCTGCGCCTGACTCTGCAGTCTCTCGCTGTCCGCAGGTGCCGCCTCTGATGGCAAAGTCGGACATCGACCCCGAACACTTCCGCATCTCAGCCCAACTGGACGACAATGTGAGTTAGCCACCCCTAATTCCCTTCTGCTGTGGGTCAGTCCACTTCATCATGGGGAAAGGTCATATGTGTAACAGGCCAATACCATGATCAGAAAGAGGGGGGGGGGGGTTGGGATCAGGATTGTGTTTCAGTTCCCTGAAAGTTCAGAGTCTGTGTAGTCACCCCCTTCCCCACTACTTTTCCTTTCAAATAGTTCACTTAATTTTTTTAATTAATACTGATAATGTTTTTTTTTAAAGATAATTGCCCTGTTTCTCTCATCCAGAATGTCCCACAAAACCATTTTCATTTTGGAAGTAGTTTCTGGGGAACTTGATTCCCCACAGATGCATCGTTCGGACTTGTTCGCGACGTGCGCCGTAAAGGGAGTAACCGCCGCTGACCTTTGACCCCCCCACAGGTGGACGACAACATTCCCCTGCGTGTGATGCTCCTGCTGATGGACGAGGTTTTCGACCTGAAGGAGAGGAATCAGTGGCTGAGGAGGAACATCAAGAACCTGCTGCAGCAGCTCATCCGTGCCACCTACGGGGACACCATCAACAGGTGAGGGGACATGGGGGGCTCGCGGGGGGGGCCTCCGGGGAGCTGCTCGCACACGTATACGGGGACGCGTTGACTGGTGTCGCACCCTGTCGGCACGCTTGTCACTTGAGTTCAAGATCAGTATTTGTATTTAATTTGTTTTAACCTCTGCATCTCCCCCCCCCCTTTTGTCCTCCAGGAAAATCGTGGATCACGTAGATTTCATGACATCCCCAGAGCAGGTGGCCGACTACGTGAAGCGATTTAGGCAAGTCGTAGCCCGCCGCTCGCGCCCCGGAGCCCGTCCGTGAGCCGGTCCGCCGGACGCTGCTACTCTTGTGTTTCGGGGCCCTTGCAGGGACTCCTACTGGCCGAACGGGATCCTGGCGGAGACGCCGCCGCGGAGGGACAAGAACAACCGCATGAGGACACGGGTGGCTGCCAAAACCAGCCTGCTGGGGATCATGCCAGGTGGGGGCGCTGTGGAGGCGCGAGTGCAGGGAGGGGGAGACCGCTGGGCGGTTCCTGGTTACGGGAGGCGCATCCGTAATCGGTTCCAGGACTCGTGGCCTTTGGCTGGAGAAGGTCGATTTACTTTTTGTTTGTGTCACAATGTGAGATCACAAATCGTACAGCTAGATTATATTATGCTGCATCTAATTACAGGCAAAATAAAATACCCAGACGATGAAAATGCTCGATTTGAAAGCAGCACATTTTACTCGGTTTGGGGTTTAACACTAATAACGTGAGACATGAGGCTTGAAACCGAAACGTGGTGGGATTATCCTGCATCGGCTGGTTTAACCTGCATTCTCAGTTCCTGTCGAGTTCCAGTAATCCCACATGCATTTGGGTGTTTTTTTTTTTTTCTCCCTCATCATTACCCATAATCCCTCACTGCCGCGGTTCTCGCGTCTCGCGCCACCACAGACGAGCTGAAGCACATCATCGGGGCTGACACCACACGCAAAGGCATCCTGCGGGTCTTCGACATGTTCCAGCACCAGGAGCTGAACCGCCGGCTGGTCTACGTTTGCCTGGAGGGCTTCCTGGAGACCATGTTCCCGCAGTACAAGTTCCCCGAGCTCTTCGTCAAGCTGTACTCGCGCTCCGAGCGCACGCTCAAATACTCCAAGAGACTCAAGACGGCACAGAAGAGGTGACACCCCCCCCACACACACTACTACCATCACCTGCAGCGCGGCGCGTGCTGCCCCCCCCCCCTCCCTGCTCATCGACGGGTCAAAGCTTTGGCGACACGGGAGGTGGGGGGGGGGGGAGGGGGTGGGCATTCGAAAATCCGCTTTGCAGGCCGGGGGTGGGCTTTTCCACCCCCCGCCTCCCCGCTCCCAGCCCCCCCTCCCCTCCCACTTGCCCCATCACTTAGTTGTGGGCACTAGACCAATGTGGTTGTAGCATAGAAATAGTTTTATCCCTATGAAGAAGTATTGAACACTAAACATGCAGCGTACCACTGAGAGACATGGTGGTGCTTAACACACGTCAACGGCATCCAGTACTTATTTCAGTTTTAGTATCGTTTTAATGATTGTGGGAACGAGGGATTCCTCCCATGTGGAATTCGCGTTAAGATGCCCGAGCGTTTTCTCATTATCAACACGCACCATATACACAGATACTGTGTACTTTTTAAGGAGCTCGATGAATGAAGCGGTAGCAGAGGTGTTCGCATCCCTCCGGCTTCCTGGCGGGGGTTCAAGCTAAAGGCTAAGAGGTCTTCAGTCTTACACGCAACTTAGACTGAGCTTCGCCGGTTTGTAGTACATGATGAGTTCGAGACGACAGAGAAAAACGTTCTTTAGTGCTTTGTAGATAGGTTTTTTTTTTTTTTTTTTTTTTTCTCCCCCCTCCTCTCGGGGGAGAGCCGACAGGAGAAGTCGCCGTCTTCAGAGTTCGCATCCCCATCTGTGAAGCAACTCCCATTCCCCCCCCCCCCCAGATCTGCCATGGACCCGGCGATGGTTGGGACTTCTCCTCATCTGTGCATCGCACGTTGGGCAAAATGCACACAGCTGCTCATCTTGGGCCTTTCCGGGGGGGGGGGGGTGTGTGTGTGTTTGGGGGGGGGCGTGGATTTAAGAGAAAGGTGACTGTGAAACCGTTTTGATTGTCTGTCCAGGCTGGTGGGCCACGTTCCGTTCGAAAGGAGCACTCCAAGGCGTACGGTCAAGAACAAAACCCTCTCCAAGGACCGTCTGGTTTAACCTCACCCATGTGTGCTCCTTTGTGAAGACTGGATATGTTGTTTTTTTTTTTCTGTTTTAAACTTTTTTTTTTTCCTTACTTTTAGAAATGTGTAGCACTAAAATGCAACCGTCTCAAGTCAGAAAACTGTGCCACTGTATGATAGAGAAATCAGCCTTAATATTTAACAAATGACCAACAGGGGAGGGGTAGCGATGGGTCTCCCTGGCAGTTATCTAGCTGCATTTATAGGATTATAATTGATTTTTGAAAAATATCCAAACTTAATCATTGCGTCATAGAATATGTAATTTTGTGCAATATTTTTCTTTAATGCATGTGTATTTGAGAAATTGTATATTGAAAGCCGTTATTGTACTGAAATGTCGAAAGAACCTGAAAAGATGGGTCCTCTGCACCCAACTCGCATTCTGTTATTTTATCGTTTTATTTAAGGACTTGTTTTATAAGTCTTTTTTTTCCCCACTCCTCCGTAGTCTGTCGTTCGTTGGCGATGGACCCTGTTCAGCTGAGCATGGCTTTCAGTCGGCAGAAAGGACCGTGGGAAGACGTGGCTAAAGGCCCCTCATGGTTCGTCAGCGTAGACGCATATATATCCGGTCGTATCCGCAAACCGTGTCAGGAGGGGGCAGCAGAGAGCGCCCGCTCATCAAGGTTTATCATGAAACCCAGGTGACTGCGGGGCCCTTTGGAGTCCTGCGGTGGAAAGTGTCTTTAAACGCTGTGTGATTTTTGTGTAACGAAAAGCGCTTCGTTAGTGACGTGGGGGGCGACAGCATTTTGGTTGTCCCGTTAGACACAGCCGAGATGAGAGGCGGATGTTGTTGAGCGGGCCGACCTCCAGAGGGCGCTGTCGCGGCATCGGCCGGACCAAGGTTTCCTGAAGCTTGGTTGCTCCATCTGGCTTGCCCACTTGTAATAGTCTATCAATTAAGCGGCGTCTGTAGCTAATGAGTTTAGCAGGGCTGCACTTCCTTCCCGACCTTGTACTTGCACTCTGGGAGAGTGAGTAAAGGTGTCCCCCCCCCCCCAACCCCCGCGGAATATACACACCTGCATTTTTTATTTTTAATTTTCTGTCCCCCTCCCCTCCTCCCCATGATACAGAGCTTTTTAAGTCGCCCTGTACATATGAATCTATGATCATGAGTTAATGCATATCAGCTTACAATGTGTCAACAGTGTGCCTAAATGTATTGTCGATTCTATTTTCTTATTTTTCTTTAACGGATAAAGTCAGAATGTCATGATCATTTTTAATAGACTGAAAAAAAGAACTCTAAAAGCCATTTAGAGTGTGTTTGCATTATGCTAATAAATTGTTCATTTGAGCAGCTGAAGTCAACATAACACTAATAAAATGTTAACTCTATTTAAATGGCTGTGCCTTTTAATCACTATTTTAGGTCATTTTCTCCCTGTTGTTGCAGTGATTACATGCTTTGAAATATCAGGTGTCCTGGAAAGTTGGTGAAATGTATGTTGTGTCCTGGACATCTGTCCCCCTGCCTTGACTCTAATGAATTCATCCTGAACTGATTTGTTTGCAGAGGGAACATCAGGAGTAGCCAGAATCAGCAGGGCCGTTCTGGGTAAATCTCTAGTATAAATACTAGTTTAGTTTTGTACGTCTGACTGATCTGCATTTTTTCTTTCTTTTTTTAAGCCCATGGTCAGAGGTCTCTGGTGACGCTTCTCATTCTTGATCTGCACGGCCCGTCACCCTCACTCCCTTAGTTGTCACTTTTGCCATGTTTCAGTGCTTCAAGCGGATCCCCAATGTCCTTCACGACCGCCGTCGTCCTGCGGTCGTCACGCCTCGTACAGAACTCTAACCAGTGTCCCTGAAGGCGTGAAGCATCTTCAGCTCGACTTGAAGGCTCACTTGGGCTTTATCAGTATTTAGCGTTTTGTTTCCTTTCAAGAAATCCGTGTCTGTCTCTGGTCGTGACGCGAAGATGTTACCAAAGACGCTGCACTGGTAAATCGATTCGATACTGGAGAATTGTAAAAATGGGAGAATTCGTTTTCCATCGCTGTTTTAATTACCAAATCAATATATTGCATGTTTGATCTTTCCAATATAACTGAATTTAATTTGAAACTGAAATCAATTAAATGCCGATATTATACATTTTTTGTGAAAGTACCACCACTCCAAAGTGACAGTTGCCTCCCGGTTTCTGCAGAACCTCGGAGCGCCGTCCCGGGTGTGAATCACACCACTGCGCTTTCCAGCAGAGCTCAGTCCTCTGTTCTTCCGGAGCTCAGTCTTCTGGGGGGGGGGCAGGCAGAACAGGCATTAAGTTATGCGTGCCCCCCACCCTACTCAGCTGCTGTGTGTGACAGTTAACATCCGCGAAGCAGTGATACACACACACACACACACACACAGAGCGAGGAGGGCAGATTTCACGTTGATGTAGGCCCACATCACTGATCATGCCTTTGTGGACCGTTCATTTAATTTCCGCATCTCACCAGCCAACAACATGCGTCGCTTTGCTGATCGGACCTTTACCAAATGCTGATCTAACACATCATCAGAGCAACCAGTTCATCAATGGCAAGCTGCCAAGCAATGTGTCAACCAGTAGGCCAATAATATATATTCATCACCTGTTAGATAACCTGTTTCCTACTCATACACACTGAAGTCTTTGTAGACAAAAATATCTTGTGGTATGGCATAAAATGCATCTCAGACACATAAGGATAACAATCACCTGGGAAGACAGTGCGGTTTTTTTTTTTCGTTTTACCTAAGTCATGCAACGTCCGCCTGCAAGATACACTGGTACTCGAGGAGAAAATTCACACGTGTGGACAAAACGCAATACTGCCACCCTGTGGTTACAATGGCAATGTGTGCTTAAGCGTGTCCGTTTTTTCCACAGCATTTTGACGACAGCCCCGAGAACTTGCCCGTGAGCAGCGATTGGAGGACGGATGAAAAGATGGAATTTAATTTTTTCAGTTGGCACATTCATCTTTGTTGTAATGTCAAACTTAATTAAATACGCGTTAATTATGCAAAGAGAGAGGTATACATGACGCCAGAGGCAAACGAGATTCACGTCGGTTTTTTTTTTATTCACGTACCACTTGTTCTGATATTAATACAATTTATTTACCTCATGTTGTAATTCTGTGCAATATTAAACTTGACTAAACTTATCTGAGAATTTAAGTATACATGACTTGCGTGTAGAAGAAGCAATACTAAATAATTCCACTAGGTGGCAGGGCTTCACAGCATGTAAACTCTATGCGGAATTGAATTGTAGAGGACAGAGCACATTCATCCGTTCTTTTAAAGCTGACAAACGCCAAACGCACCAACCCCCCTGGTATCTCACATTTCATCCAGCAGCTGAAAAACGTGGCTAAATGCTGATTGGCAAGCACCCACGAGCCCATATTGATTTTTCATCACCTGTTAATATGGTGACCATGTTCCTTTTGCATACTTTTGCGATCCGCGGAGTTTTATGAACACTAAGTGCATATGTTTATTTAATAATTAATGTTTAAATGTAAGCTTTAAACAACTACACAATATAACCCTACATATTACAATTCTCCACTGTATCGTGCAGCTTTTTTAGATAAACTTTTAAATTAATTGCTTCGTTATTATTTTGTTTTCAACTTACGTAAAATTTTAATGTTACATTTGTATTCAATTCATAGGAAGTTTATTCACTTGAATGCTATGTTACAGAAATTCGCTAGATGGCACTCGTGCCCTAAACTTTCGAAATTTATAGACGTACCTTGCAGTGTCATGTTATGTTTCTGCATGTCTGCCCGTTGGTATTTATATGTCAGTGTGTGTCTGCGCATGAACTGTCATCAGTCATTGGGATAACTTGTTGCACTAAAGGTCAGTGTTATTCAGTGACAGTCAGAAGCTATTTTTTACTCCATCTGGAACCTGCCAGGTGCCGCATCAATCATACACACTGGGTTCAAAGTCACATGCGTCCTTTTTTAAGGAAGGAGGTAGAACTAACCTTCGTGTCTTTATCAAGCGAAATGTCACTGGGCAATGCACTTCAATGAGAAGTCAGCAATCCAATTGTGGGGAAAAGTAATTTGGTGATATAAATCAATAGGATGGTAATAGGAATTAATGTGGCGGTAGAAGAAACCAATTTAACGTAGGCTAAATTTATACGGTGGTATGATAAAGCGGCGTGTGAAAGTCACCGCTTCCGAGTTCAGTTCAGCGTGGTACTTTCCCTTATGGTCTGTGGTATTAACCTAACCTGGTGTACGGCTTTCATTCATGTCACTCCATAAATAAAAACTGACATGATGTTAACAAAACGCTTGTTTAATCTCATCTAAACGGTGTATGTAACAGTAGCCCCACAATACCTCCAGACTAAAGCGTCAGGAACCCGAACCAAGTTCCTATATTGTGATTAATATAAATGTCTTGGCTGCCATTTTCCCATTGATGTTTCGCTTGAAAAACTGAAAAGGCAAAAATATTGAACATCACATTTAAAAAAAATTAAAGGATTTTAAAATATATTATGCTCTCTATATTTTTTCACAGAAGGTATTTTTAAATTTCTTATAGGCCTATGACCAAAATTAAACTAAGTATTAGACGTTGACGTTTTCTGCGAGTATGAAGTTATCCGTGCGTGGCACATCAAGTATGGAAGCTTGCTGGACGAGTAGCTGCAATATATCTGAGCTGGGAATAACCCTTCCGTCGAAGCAGCGGTAACTAAACCCAGTTGTTATCCCTATCACTATCAGTCCCGACACTATCTCCCCTTTATTCTCCGAATCTGGCGTCCATCAGCAGAGATCTACCAACCATCGGAAGTCTTACTGCGAGTTTAATCCGCCCTTCAGCCAATCAATGGTCTTGTAACTCCGGCGTGACCGTGGCGGTAATGTTGTGGAGTTTGTGCCTCCTGTGTTTGTCTATTTCAGGAAGGAAAGAGGAAGCCCGGGCCGAGCGCAAACTGAAATAAAGCTGGAGATATTAACCCGCGGAAGTCCGGGGGGGTTCCCCGAATCATACTGATAAATCCAGGAGCGCACCGATATCCGCATGAAACATGGTGGTTCTCAAAATCCGAGACCAGGTAGGTGGCTTGCTAACGGCTACCTCGCGCGCTAGCTGGCTAATGCTTTAATTGGCTAGGTGGCTAACTTGGCAGGCTAGCCGCTTGTTATTTTTACTCTTAGACCTTAGCGGGTTTTGCCTTTAAAGTTCCTCAGGGCCAATTCGGGGAGGTATGTCTGACTAGGGAATGGTAAGGTCCGACGTGGTATGTCACTCGCCGGCGGCGATGGAGGCTCCGGGGATGATCCTCTTGGTTAGCTGCCCAGCTAGCTGTGCCTCGCCATAAACGGTCCGGTGGAAGGGGGTGTGCGCACACCGAGCTCGGCGGCTGGCCCTGGTGTCCCAATAAATGACGGACTACCGGGACAGCAGGGGAGCGAAAGGGTCTGCAAAACGGCCGGCGACAAAGGCCCGGCACTGGCTGTGTGCCGCTGCACCACGGCTGTCTGACTGTCCGGTTAAGCTGGGCGACTTGATTTGACAGAACCCGTTGTTATAACGTGCGCATGACAGGCCGTTGTGCAATGCATGCCTACAATGAACTCGCGCGCTATAATACAGATTATTTTTAAACGTGCAAGCTAAGTGAGAGAACAAGCTTGATTGATGCCTTCCGCTGCCGTTGCCATGACAAGATAATTCAGCATCCCTAGATGCCGATGGCTCCCTCACTGTTTGCATTGCTCGTGTATACACGATGCATTTGGTTACATGATTTATATACATTGTCAGTCAAGTTGTACGCGTTGTTCAGCAGAAATATTACGAACCTACATTTGAATATGATGTCTGCTTATTTACTTTTGTTAAGTATTTACTTATTTTAGTCACCATGGTTGCGGACGGTCCACTATACCAGGACCCATGTTGCCTAAAACTGGGCTTATTTAATTTGAGAGCAGGATGTAATGGGATGTATTGCTGTCCTCAGCAGTAGGTGTGTTAATGGTGGAAGATTGCCTCCTAAGCAGTTTAAACACTTAAGTCTGACCCTCCCCTCCACCCCACTTGGTGTGGCATTTGACTTTTTATTATTAACTTATAGGAAAAATTACCTTTTACAAGTTAATCTGTCACTTAATAACTTAGAGCTGGCAGAATGCAGCAGAGAATCAGGTCTCCTGTATTTTCTTAAATAAGAGTTATTTGTTTACAGTACACTGAAGAGGTCTTCCAGGTCGTTTATCCAGTGCGGGATAAGTGCATGCTGGGAGGACACGCCCCCTATTGACAGATTAGCCTGAGGTCATTATTTGCATCCCTGCGTGTCGGCGAGGAACCTCGAAGAGGTGCAGTGAATCACATGGGATCCATCCTGACTCCATGTGGTCAGATCTGAAGTCTGATGGTCCTTCCTGCTTTCTGTGATGGAGAAGAATGGTCATGGATTGAGGGTATTGATATTCTTGATGAGGGATGAATGAACTCATGCCTTCTGTAGTGTATGGCAGTATATTGCATTATAAACACATCAATATATATATATATATATGTTTACGTGTGTGTGTGTGTGTGTGTGTGTGTGTGTGTGTGTATATATATATAATTTGAGCAGAGAGTGAAGGGAACCCCTCAGCCTGCATGTGGGACCACTTTCAGGACAGCTGGAAATGCATCCCAGGAAGCCCCCTCGTGAAAATGCCTTAAGGAGAACGTAGCGTCAGCCGGTCCCTGGTGCGGTTGGGGTTAAGGGCCTTGCTTTGCTGAGAGGCGTAAAGGGTGGGGTCACTTTCAGTCCCCATGCACAGAATTACCCCACCCTTCAAATTGTCTGGTTTAATACTTTATTGGTCAGTGTTCAATCCATATGTTGTTTTGTAATGCTGATGTCTTTAGAATTCTATAATGTAGAGAATAAACCTTTTTATGGGTCGGTGTGTCCAAATTTTTGACTGCTATCGCGATATATAAAATTTCAGCTGAAGCAGTGATATAAAAATTAGTGTGAATGTTCAAAATTGTTGGGAGATTAACGTATTAGAGCTTGAGAGGCTTAAAAGTATAATAGACAACTATTCAAGCAGGTTTACTTTAACGGCTGTGAGAAGCCAGTATGCTTCTTCTTATTTGTTGGTTTAAGATTCTTGCCATTCTGAAAAGAGGCCATCATCTCTTATGAGTTATTGTTTTAAATTATTTTTGTGTGTCACTGTGTTAAGAGGCTTCTGTCATGGGGTTGTAACTTACTGCCGCTCCAGGAAAAAAGTCTTCTGATTACACCATCTCGCCTATTGTTTGCTAACTGATCGCAAAAAATGTCACCAAAATAGCTGGCCTCGTCTCTGAAAGAGCAGTGAAAGCAAACTTAGGCTCATCCCATAAACAGAGGAGAGGGTAGCGGGGGGCTGTCTCTGCGCATCCTGTGTCTTTGATTACATCTGTCTTTAGGGGCCCACGGTGTATGCGGGGGCCGCGTAGCACGCGTGCAGACACATGCCGTGGTCTGACCATGGGCAGTCACTCTGCCGGATGGGAGCAGGCTATGCGTGGAGAGTCCGGGCCTGCCAGCCTTTCACAGCCAGGGTTTGTGAATTCAAGTTGTGATTTTAAAGTCCTTTCTGAGAGATGGGAGGGCTCGACTGGCCCCACTGTATCTGAACTGAACATTTTCAAAGCCTGTGTTGTGCATGCAGTTATATAGTCTAGTTGTCAGTTAGAAAAGGTGCCCTTTTTCGGAGAACCGTAACAACTGCTTCCAGAGACGGACAAAATCAGATAGGGGTTGTGCTGGTTTCTGCATTGTTTTCACTCCTGTCTAATGCAGCTTGGCGAACCCGACACAACCTGACAGTCGCTTATGTGTTTGCATAGAGGACATGCAGTGTGAAATCTGTCCAGTGTCAGAGATGCAGATAGATTCAGTTCTCGCCTTAACCAGTTCAGATGGGACAGAGCTCAGGCCTGAACCCGAGAGTTTGCCCTGCATGGTGATTCACTTATTGATGGTGACAACAATGATTTGAATCTCGCTGCGCTGTGGGGTTATGGCGTGCTGTTGACTAGCAGGTTTATTTCACTGATCATTTGTTATTGCATCGGTAGAACTGCTCATTATTCACCCTGCTTTTCACCAGTGTTGTGTCTCTGCCATCCTCTAGAGGGCACCTGCTTTCTCTCTTAGAGCCTGGAACCGCTGACATAATCACAATGTGATATAACAATATTCTTATGATGTGGGGGTGTATGTTTGAGAACTGTGTTTTGTGCCACCCCCGCACCTGTTCCCATACGAACTGTTCCACCCCCAGTACCCAGGGAACACTTATTATTTAATTGAATCATCTTTTTGCTAAAATGCCTTACTGAGTACATTTTTAGACTTACTGAGTAGAGCCCAAGCCATTATACAGGAACATGATGGGTAGAATGATTTGAAATAGTACTTGGTTATTTATGTTTCATATTTTGACGCTTTTCCCCTCCTGATTTATGGGTTGTTCCCCATCTCTTTCAGGAGTCTGCTTACTGGCCTCCTTTATCTCCTGCTTCCCCAGTAAAAGCTCTACTCGGTTTGTCAGCCCTGGCCTTAAGCAGTTACAGCCGGCCCGTTCACTGTCCGTGCTGAGCCCCGGTCAGCCGAATGGCGGCGTGCTATCTTCCGACTGAACCGCGTCTGCATGTCGGTACAGAGCTGCCGGTTTATATCGGAATACCAGACGGGACAGATATAGGGGTCAGTGTGTAACTTCGGTTTACATGATCTGTAATTCAGACTGGGACTGCTTGGCTTAGGAGAGGCCTGATTGGCCCTCGGTGAGGCAGGGGAGTATCCTGAATGCACACCTTCTTCTCTGGCTCAGCTCTTGGGGAAGAGAGAGAGAGAGACAAGGCCTAGTTAAGTTCCCCAGGGCCTCGGATTGGATGGAGCCCGAGGCTCAGGCTCTGGCAGGCTCTACCAAGCATGACCTGCCAAACCCACTGTTAGATCCATTAAAAAAAAATCTATTTCATATGTTCTGCTATTCTGTCTGTCCATCTGCCCTTTTCCATAAATTGCATAAACACTGTTCTGTGCAGGTTTGATGATGGAAATCGCTTTGTTCATGTAAAACGAGTGTGTTTGAGTCTCTCTCTTCACTCTTGATAATTCACCTTTTCTTATGCATCCAGCTCATCGTTTTCGTGGCCTAGGTTTAACCCTAATGTCACCCCCCCCCCCCAAAGGCTTTTGCTTGCTGTTCAAGTTAGCCAGCTCAAAAGTGCTTGTTAACGTATTGAACATGGGATTGAAACGTTTAGATGTAATAGAACAGCTTGTAGAATTCTCCTTTCATGTACGTGGAGTCCATCTGTTTTTCGGTTTCTGCCGTTCGGTGAAATCCCCCCCCCTCCCCCCCCATTAAAATGTGGCATCATACCTGCATACATTTTTACAGTTATTATGCTTGGGACTTAGTGTGGCAGATTTAGCCCACAGCCCATTGTTTGTAATACAACGGTAGGCTTTCCAGCAGGGATTGCTGCTAGAATTTGTTTGGCTTGTGTGCGAGTACAAGGTCCAGGTTGTTTAATAGAAAAGGTATGAAGATTAGAAAGTGTTGGAAAGTGGAGGGCACCACGTTTGGCGGAAGTGTTTCTGGATAAAAATCACAATAAAGCCTCTAAGAATTTCAGTCCAGTGGGTCCATTTTGACCAATTTGTTGTGGATCCAGAGCTATCTGGATCAGTGCCTCCTTTGTTGTACTGTGTGATTCATCCTCTGCTGTGTTTTGGAGGTGCGTCTTCGCACCCTGTAGCCGGGTTTGTTCCTTAACTTCAGCACAATCTTGACTAGAGCCTCGAGTCCCTGGGGTCGTGTGCCCATGTCCACATGTGTAGGAGTTGTGTGGTAAAGTGGTGGATCTTTGTTATTTTCAAGCTTTGACCTGCGTGTGTTTTGACGTCATCAGCAGTCATGGCTTCACCATGTTTTTATGACCCCTTGCATTGTTACAAAGGGCCTCCAGACTATTTATAGGGTTTCACTCTTTCTGTTCTGTTGCATTTCGCAGTTAGGCGGCTATAAATGAACAGGTCATTGTTCTCTGTGTTCAGTCTCTGGCTTTCTGGCCTTGGTGTGGAAGTAATAAGCATTGACCTTTATTATCGGAGGCAGGGCTCTTCATTTCCAGAACACCGGGGCTCCCCGATTAGCGATTTCTCCAGAATACAATGGCTGCTGAGCACCTTTGTGTTCCGCTGAGGACTCACCCCATTGCCGCAGAAGCATTATGCATGTGTCACATTAAGAAATCACACACGTGGCTTATACAGCGTCTCATTTTTTACTAGGCAAACTTGTGGGCGATTTGTGAGCTTCATTTAACCCAAAGGTAGGCAACCCTCATCCTGGAGTTCACCCTGAGCTTGAGGTAATGATTGTCCAATAAGAGTTTAGCTAAGGAGCATTCCTATTGGATAATCATGACTTCGAGCTTAAAAAGGGTGGTGCAGGCGGTAGCGCTACCGTTCGGCAACCGGAGGGTTGCAAGTTCGAGCCCCGGGTCCTCTTGTCCCCATCGAAGTGTCCTTGAGCGAGACACTGAACCCCGAATTGCTCCCGGTGAGCTGGTTGGCGCCTTGCATGTCAGCCTCCGTCACCGGTGTGTGAGTGTGTGTATGAACGGGTGAATGTGAGGCATCGTGTAAAGCGCTTTGGTTAAAAGGGCTATATAAATGCAGCCCGTTTACCATTTAAGATATCTCAGCTAAGTGAGAAACGCTGCTTTGTGGAACACCCCCCAGGTAGCTAAGAGAACCTGCTGGGTGTCCGTGTCAACTGATGCTCTTCAGCTCATTTTATTGGCCGTCCATATAGAAAGCGGAATTTTTTAAGCCATACTTATCATTCTTGCAATGTAACCACCAGGAAAAAGGGAGCAAATGTAGTTCAATACTGGAGTTAAGGCTCCCGACCTAAAAAACAAGAAGTCTATGACTGAAAAACTCTATAAATCTATAATTCGGCTGATCTGCTGTCAGTGACGTTGGATGTAGCTGCGAATACAGTGCGAATGAATGATTCATCATGCTTGGAAGGAGACGGCTCCTCACACACTGGTACCAGTGAAATCAAGCAGTCCAATAAGAAAAAGACTGTAGATTAGAGATGGTTTCATAGTCCACGGTTGAGGGAACATTCATGGTCTGAATATGATTGGAACTGACGCGTGGCGCATCCGAGCAGCCGTGGGCGGGGTCTGGTCAGCAAGGCGGAGCCAAGACGCAGCCCGCGAATGATGTCAAGAGAGGGATGTCCGGAGAATCTGTAGGCTTCCCCTGGAATCTTGCGTCACGTAACAATAGTATTCATGATAATGTGACATTGATACAATTAACAGCCTTTGGAAATAAAAATGGCACGCAGAACTATAAGAGGAATATGAAATATAACATTCACGTTTTGGCTTTTTTTGAAAATGGCCCTTCATGTTTGCCTGGCCATTCGGCCTTGTGTTTGGAAAACCTTGCCAGATCGCTGCTTTTCATTTTAACCGAAATCAGACCGTAATGTCAGCACTGGACTGTCCCGCGTGCTGCACTTGGTGTGCCTTTGCACTCGGAGACCAAAAAGTAGGTCTAGTTCAATTTTTTCAATCTTAATTATCATCCAGTTTTGCATATTATTGCAGTGGCTCTTTTTGGTTACCGGAGTGAAGATGCTGTGAGGATCCATGCTGTCAGATCATAGGCCTGTTTGAAATGACATAGAGGCCTCTGGAATCTGTTTATGTTCCAGCTTGTTAGGGTGTGGTGCCATCTGGTTTAGACCTGGAGGGGTCTGTGTCTGTGTCTTTGTGTCTGTGTCTTTGTGTTGTGTCTGTGTCTTTGTGTCTGTGTCTGTGTGTCTGTATGCATGTGCTTGTCATGGGAGCCAGGTTATGAATCCCCTTCATGCCGTTTGATGTTTTTCTTTCTGCTTGTTGTGAAAAGATGGCCAGTGTTCATGGTGGTGTCACCATAATGATCCGTAAGTTACTGGATCTCATTTATAATGTCTATCGGTGGGTCGGGTCAGTGTCTCTCGGGTCAGTGTCTCTCGGGTCAGTGTCTCCTGGGTGCTCCCAGCGACTGACATTTGAAGATCGATACATCTCGCGCATCAGCTACGAACCGTAAAGACTTGACGCGGAGCCTCCAGTTCCTCATTAACGAGGAAGCTGAATAGTCCAGATAACGTATTGTTGGCGTTTTAAGTGGGTTCTCTAACGTAAACAAAACGGAGGCCCTAAGTGGCTGGTTCGTGGGCTGATTTATGCGTCATTCAGGTCTCATTTCTGAAGAGCTGCAGACCGCTAAAAATTGCCGACGTCCCAGTAGGGGGCAACAGCGGTAACGGCCCTCAACGAGGCCGTGATTCACTCAAGTAAAACTACCACCGTATGAGGTGGGGGGGGGGGGAACACAGAGCTGCTTAACATAAAGCAATGGGAGCGATTCCTTTTCATCTCTGCACGAAGACACTCGTGATGTATGGAAGTACGGTGGATTTACAGTGGGGGCGCTGCGGATGAGCGGTTCCAGGATGGTCATCGGGGGGGCACGTTGCAGATGCGGGGCGGGAGGTGAGGGTGAGGCGGCTGAGGCAGGTTTGTCGTGCAGAGATAATTGTGCTGTTGGAGGTTGTTGGCGTCTGGGAAGAATCCAGCGGAAAGTTAATGGGTTTCTGGGGCTGCCTGGAATGTTCCGCCCCTCTCTTTCATATGCTGGTAGTTAGATGTGGGAGGGGAGGCTAACCCCCCACCCCCCCCTTCAGAACAGTGTCGGTCTGTTCGTTTGCAGTGGGAGAAACAACCCCAGCCATTTTCTCAATTACAGACTCTTATGTGTATGGCTTGCTGGAACCCTTCTTCAAGACCATAGGTCTACCTCAGCATGATGGGATGTTTTAAAGGCAGCTGAAAGCATGACCATCGAGTCATTCGGGGCACGTTGAGCAGTGCAGCTTCCACTTTGCTCGTCGATCGGAAAGTTCCCCCGCCCCCCGGCTCATTCTCGCTTTCCCTTCTGAGCATCCCGGGAGCTTCTGGTCTCGGGGGCCTGCAGTGTGCCTCCGGGGGAGGGGGAGCTGTGTTATTTAAGCCTGTCTGGGGGGAGGTGACCTCAAAGAGGCTGCATCGCAACTGCAGAGCGACCTTGCGTGTGCAATCCTGACGCTGACAAATGTGATCAGCGCTTGTTTGTGACTCTGCCGCCCTGCTTCCGTTAGCATTCTCTTCCGCTCTCCTCATCTCTCTCCTCCTCCTCTCTCTCTCTCTTTCTCCTGTCCTTCTCTCTGTCCTCTTTTTCCTCCTCCTCTCTCTCTTTCCCTCTCTGTCCCTCTCTCTCTTTCTCCCGTCATCCCCTCTTATTTTTCCTCCTCCTCTTTCCCTCTCTGTCCCACACTCATTCTCCTGCCTTCTCTGTGTCCTCATTTTCCTTTTTCTATCTCTTTCCCTCTCTGTTCCTCTCCCTCTTTCCTTCTGTCTCGCTCGCTTTCTCTCCCCCACCCCTCTCTCTCTCTCTCTCTCTCTCTCTCTCACTGGTGTCCGGTTTCTTCACAGCTAAAGGGCTCTCCTGTCACCCGCTGTGCTGATTGTGTGTGTGTGTGTTTGTGTGTGTCCGTGCGTGCGTGCGGGATCAGTCGGCCCGTGTGAACGGTGTGCTCAAACCCCTCCCCTCCATGCGGGATTGAAGGGAACACAGGAAGAGCTTTGTTGTGGTGGTCAGTTCGATCACTGGGCTCCGGCCAAAGTGCTGCTTTCAGCAGCTCTTGCTCCGGATGAATGGAGGACGGCCATCGCGCGCCGACTCTCACCGTCATCCAGGCTGATCTGGGGGCTGCCTGCGCACCCCCGCGTGGATTCGGCAGCATCGCGCGGGCATGCGGCTCCGCGGCAGAAGGGGCGGATGAGCCGCGTGTGCATCGTGGTCCTGGAGGAGGAGGAGGAGGAGGAGCCCTCCTCCTTTCGCTCCAGAGAGCCTCCAGCACGCTCTCCCCGGCACGGTTCTGACGCAGACTCCGCACAAGCCAAGGTGAGCAAGGAGAGATTGCGCCCTGGAAGCGTGCGCATCGCACTGCACCAGTGCACGGCACTGCGAAGCGACCCCGGTGTCGTTTTACCGCCGTCCGCAACCAGCGGCACTGTTTCTCCATAATTAGAATTATAGCCGTTCAGGAATGGGCTGTCTCGTATTTAAAAGCCTGGACTTGGTTCTGTCGGTCAAAGCGCATGTTAATATTCTGATCGGGATCAAGGTGATGTTGATGTTCCGGTCGGCTTATCCTGGCCAGCATAGTGTTGAGCCTCCTCGCTGTTCTAAGGGAGCTTCCTTCAGACGCGCTTCTCTCAGCGAATCGGCTGTCTACCGTTAGCCTGCTACCAGCAGCGTTAGTGAGGATCTTCACGGCACCATGGTGTGGGCAAGGAGATAGATGTTTCCATGACGGCGTCCCCTTGGGTCGGAGGTGTTCAGTGTACACGTGAGGGGACTGCAAACGGGCTTCTGGGAACATATATTGACAGGACAGCTGTCCGGCCACCTGCCCTTTAAGGGGACGACACCCATCCCCCGCAGAACAGGGTCCCTATATCTTTTTGTGGACTAATTGAACCCCTAGACCCATTAGACGTCATTGTGACCCTTTAGTAGGATTTTGCTACTTTACCTACACCGTTTTTAAATCGAAAGTGATTTGTGGTTCTGGTCCCTTGGGTTTGATCTGCAGGAGAAGGTTGAGTTTGTATTGGCAGTAGAGATGGATGCGTGCAGTTTGTGTTCAGTGTGGAGCAGGTCTCAGTACGACGTCGATGACGATGATCATGTGTTACTGTGGATCGTGGCCAGAGGCTAGGAGCTGTTCAGCTCTGCTGGTTTTGAAGCTCAACGTTCAGCCGCGTTTCTGCTGAATTAAGGGCATTTGAACACAGTGTGCACTGCAGTCAGGTTCCGTGTGTCTCTGACGTACACACGAGCACGCACACACGCACACGCACACGCGCACACACAAACGCAAAGTCAGCGGTGACAGGAGAACTCCACTAATGCCCTGTGAGTAAGCTCACAAACTGCAGGTCTGGAATAAATCATTGTGGCTGATTAACACCGGACTGAGCTGAACCTACAGGCAAAGGCACGGAGTGTTGTGGAGGGATGGGATGGGATGGGGGGGTGCAGGCTTATGTGCGAGGCGCTTTACCTATGGCAAAAAGGAAACACAAGGAGGCGCTATAGCTCAAGGCAGGGTGCTCGGTCCCAGGGTGGAGTCGCAGCATAAGAGAGGGCTCAGGCTGAGGTGGGAGTACAGAAGAGTGACAGCGACCCTTCGCAAGGACAGGAGGGGGAAAGGCAGCTAGCAAGTCCTTCCTGTCCCTTACCTTATGGCCGAGCTCCTGAATGGGACTCCAGCTGGGCCATTTTATTACCCACTGGGCACCTGGACACCACCCCCCCCCACCGTCATGCCGCGGTATTTGTCCTTCGCGTCGCGGTATTTGTCCGTCGCGTCGCGGTATTTGTCCGTCGCGGTATTTGTCCTTCGCGGTATTTGTAAACCGCCTGTCTTCTCCAGGATGTACTTCGATAACGAAGCATGTGGAGATCAAAACCCAGACGTCTAATGGTGCCCGACAGAGTAACGATGGAATTTCGTGTGGCACTTCAGCGCAGTCAGCCGACCTGCAGGGTGCGCTGTTGCGCAAAGGCCGCGCTGGGCTGATTTACTGTGTGACCCTGCGTTTGTCACAGAGAAGAACCCCGCAGTTGGGCTCATCTCGCCACTACCTAGAATGTGATTGAGAGGAGCGGGCAGGGGACCTGCTGCAGGGGTACCTTGTGTCTGTGTGTAGAGCCTTTGTTGATTATTAATATTACAGCGACAGAAGAATAGTACTTATCTTTTTGGAATAGTACTGATCTTGTGGAAAATGCCTTTTGCCCCTGGTGTTTCGCTTCATTTATAACTTTACAGTCTGAGAAAGCCAGCCTGCTATGGGCTTCAGCCCCATGGGCAGATTCTAGGAGCTTGTTGCCGTCTTGGCGGATGTTTTCCTGTATGATTCATCGCTGGGGATTTTACTCCCTGTGGCTGATCCTGTCCAACCCACTCACTGCTGTGTTCCCTTCAAACGAATCCCTTTCGCTTTCACCTATTCATTAGCAGGTAAACCTGCTTAACTATTAGTTTGCAGTACAAGCAGTTTTACATACATGATCTTTAAATTCCAGGTGTGGCACCTGATTATTATTTCTTTTGATGTGTAGTTTAACACATTTTATGTTCCTGTCACTATCTATACCAGCAGTAACTGTAAAGCTTTTTGTAGCCGGTGAATGAATTTTTCCCACTTTCCCGTGAGTGTCCTTGTGCAGCATGGTGGGGTTGGGGCTCGTTTTGGTTGCCGTCTGCTTTCCGTTCTGTAAAGGGTGACTGATGGCAGGACGAAATGGCCGTTAAGCCTAGAGGAAGAGTTGGATTCGTATTTCTGCGTAACACCCACCACAGCAGGATAAAAACACTCGGGACGTTAACGGGCCATGAACTCTTCTCTCTCTCCTTTTCAGCCTTCACTCCTGAAAGCTATTTTCAATGTGGATCCGGATGAAGTTCGATCCCTGATATTCAAGAAGGAAGATGTCAATGTACAGGTAACGTTCTCTTCATCGTTCAAGGAAGATGTCAATGTACAGGTAGCGTTCTCTTCATCGTTCAAGGAAGATGTCAATGTACAGGTAGCGTTCTCTTCATCGTTCAAGGCACACCTCACTGTCTCCTGCTGAAAAGAATCCAAATATAATTGCCGTGTGCTGTTTTATTTGTGTGGTGAGAGGTATTTACTCTGTATGAGCATATATTAGCGAGCCATGGCCACAGCAGCGGAAATAGGTCACTCTACATCTTCAAAAACCCATTTCTGCTAAAGTGTAAAAAGAGGGGAGTCTTGTGTGTTTATCTTGCCAGTTTTCACTTCAGTATTCAATAGACTAGAGTGATGTATAGTTTGGCAAGTTTGGGCACCAGGCTGGTATCTGGTTGTGGGTTTCAGTCCCGTACGCAGAAGAGGGTCAGGCCCAGGAGCATGTGCCTTAACACCAAGGTTGCTGATGGTTCTCTAACCCCAAACTTGCTCTCACCTTTAAATACATGCGTGTCTGTGCCTCTCTTGGAGAGCAGAAGGGGATACAAGGGGAAAAAAATACTCAATGACCCCCCAGAGATGAATAAATCACTTGCGTTGTGTTATATTATTGTCAATCTGTAGTGCAGGGCTTGGGGGTGTGACCTTGGTTACAGTCTCCTGGTTACTGTCCAGGTGTAGAGGTGTGCAAACATTCCCCAATGAGGTTCTTGGTGAAATGAGCTCTGTATGATGAACGATGTGTGACGCGGGTAACCGCACAGGGCATTTTGAAGAACGTTCTCCTCTGAGAAGTGTTTCTCTGGAGACTGGGTTACCCTTTTCTCCCCTCCGGTCAGTCTCCTCCGTTTCTGGGCCGGAAAAGCGTGCTGACATCTTTAATATGACTGAGGGAAGAAGTAAGAATATCTGTTTGTTCAGATCTGTTTGGCCTTTGCTAAGCGGCAGTGTGACTGTAAAGTGTAAATCGGGCTCTGCACCTTTGGATCTCGGCCGCTACTGTGTAAACACTATACTGGCTGTGTCGGACTAACCATGGCTCTATTGGCTTAGATGGTTGGCATTGTTTAGAGGTGGTCTGGGTTCTTATTGTCGAATCCGGGTGTAAAGTTTTCTTTCAGAGTTGAAACCATGTATGCAACCATGGAATATTCAGCTATTTTAAGCACCTAAAAAAAACAGACCCAATGCACATAAATTGAAGTCAGATGTTCTTAAACATTTGTGATTTTATGGGCAGTTCGGTCTCGGAAACCCTATAACTGCATAATTCCTTTTTTTTTCCCCTTATGAGTTCTATTAGACGGAATTCTTGAGCCAAAGGGCCTTGTGAATATAAATTTTGACCCCAGAGGAGGGGTTTGGCTCCCTCGTTGAGAATAGACGCCGCGCGCGGGGCTCTGGCCCCCGGCATCTTCCAGCCTCGCCCGGGTCCGTCGTCCTCAGCTTCTTCCCCGCCCAGCCCCGGCTTCGAGGAAACGTCCCCCTCCGTAAATCAGGCTCTTGTAAACACCGCAGCAGAATGTTACGATCACTCTTGTTGCTGCTGCCAGCACAGTAGTTCGTACCGCTCCGTTCACAGCCCCTTTCTCCCTCCAGTCTTTCCTCAACGGCTTAGCGTCGCCTTGGCTTCTTGAAGTCCCATTTAAAAATGCTGCAGTACATCTTAGTTTTTCTAGAAACTGCCGTAGATACATGAACTTTTGACATTAGATCTGAATTTCTGCTGATCGGGTATTTAAGTATGACTTAATTATGATTATATAACGGTGTTAAATAGCTAATGTCATCACTCTGTTATCATGGGATATTATGGGCTGCCAGCAACGTCCTGGTGTTCTGGAACTGCTCTAGACCACTATCCTGGTCCCTGTTTATCCTTCTCCTCATCCTCTCTCTCCTTGAGCTGTGAAGTCGCATCTATGGTCCCGTCGGCCCACTTTCAGCACCTGTCTGGCCCAGGCTGAACACCTGCATCTATTTGGCGCCGGTCCAGGTGGACCTACTTCTGAAACGTTATACGGCGTCTCTGTCTCCGCAGGACAGCGAGAAGAGGACGCCTCTGCACGCCGCCGCGTACCTGGGCGACTCGGAGACCATCGAGTTGCTCATTATGTCAGGTGTGTCTCGGCGGGGGGGGGGGGGGGGCGAAGCGGCCCGTTTTCTAGACGTCCGGGTCGTGTGGTCAGTCTTAACGAGGCACTGCTTGTAGACCGGGGCTGTCCACAATGCTCCTGTCCAGTGTGAACTGCTTCCCCCCCCCCACCCCCCATCGTCCCAGAAATGGTGACATGAAGTATGACGGGTACAGCTTTCAGTTTCTTGGAAACTAGGGCTGTAGTGTTGTGTCCTGCACAGGACACTCTTTGCTGCCTGAGATTGTGTCGACAGCTGCTCGTGCCTGTTCACCAGCACATGCTTGTCGTGAGGCCTGCCAGAGGGCTCTGCGTGCGTGTGAACATGTATAAACCGTATAAATGTCTCCACAGCTCATTGACTCCTCCATTACCCTTGTCCCAAATTATTAACACTGCCCATTTCTAACACTGGGGGTGCTGTGTCTGAGGTTAGGTGCCAGATGGACTTACTTTGTTTTCCTAAAAACCGTCACTCTTAGGTTATGTGTTTCAGCTGTGGTTTGTCTGTCGTTCTGTTTTCTTAGTTGTTTTTTTTTATGGACTTTTTCTGTCACCCCCTCCATTCCCTTCCCCCCTTTCCAGGAGCAAGAGTAAATGCCAAAGATAACAAGTGGTTGACTCCGCTGCATCGAGCCGTCGCATCCTGCTGTGAGGTATTTCCGGTGCTCTGTCTGCACGCATGCATGTGCACACACACACACACACACACACGCACACACACTCTCACACACAAGGTCACGTTATCAGCCCTCGTTTTCGAAAGATCAGTGAGTCGCGTGTTGCTTAACACCAGCCTCTGTGCAGCTGTCGTATCTTGATCACTGACCGGCCTGCTGCCGGCAAAACTCAACACTCAACATTTTTGGTGGCGCTGGAAAGTGAACGTGGCCTCTAGGCCATTCAGATGAGCCGCACGCCTCGTTTTGAACTTTCCGGTTGTTTCTGAGATCTTTAGCTGATCCCAGCTTTGCCTTCGTGTACATTTTAAAGCTCTTTGGCATTTGTTGAGATCCGGCAAGGTCTAGGTTTATGTAAAATTCCTCCTAGGCGAGTCTCGGACACCTCCAGCCCTTTTCGAGTTTGATGTTCTCCGTCCCGCTCATACCCAGCACGCCCCGAGGGGCTGACTAGTGCAGACAGGAATTTGAATTCGCTCTAAGGCTGTGTTTCGTTCATCATTCTCTTGGCTCTTCTTTAAAGTTTACTGTTTGACCCAGATGCGAGAGCCTCGACTCGCTGCCGCAGGTTCTTCTGGGGCCCGTATTTGAAGCCCGTCTTGAGCCCGTTCCTCATACAGACCTTCTGCCTCGCCCTGCTGCTGCAGTGATTTTCCCCAAAGGCACCAAAGCGCTCGGAAATTGTGCAGGAGCTTCCTGTCCAAGATGATTTCCGCATCCCGGTTCTTTGCATGTTTTTATTTATAGATTTACCTGTTGTGCGTATTTCAAAAGGTGTATAAAAGGCGATCTGTTTTGTGATGAGTTTGTAGGGCTTTCATAAATTCTTTGTAGCTTTAAAACATGCTCTGTAATGTTTGAGAATGGAACTTGCCCTGGAGCAAGCAGTAGGACCTGGCATTGAAAATGGGGAAGTGGCCCTGTGTTGATTCTCACCTCCTGCCCGACTGTTGGGGTTGGAGGGGAACCTCTAGCTGTGGGTGTCAAAGTCCCCCTCCTCAGGGCCCCTGAGCTGTCGTCGTAGCACTATATATATGTATTTTCCTCTGGGTTTGGTCTGGATGGTGTTGTGGGGGAGTTGCTAACCAGGCTCAGTTTTAGCAGTCATGTAGGGGTGCTCATTTATTGAATTTTTGCTCATTTACCATGGAAAGTACCTTTTTTTTTATAATTAATAAACATCTGAGCTGGATTTCCCAAAATAAGCTAATAGGAGTGAGCTTGACCCTTTTAGTCCCGTGCTAACGCGGCTCGAGTGTAGGAAGATGGGTAGTGTGTCGTCTTCCTCCTCCCTCCGGAGCGCGCTCGGCGTATGTCGAAGCAGGCCCCTCGGGGCCCCTGTGCTCTTCTCTCAGTTCACACTCACTGTTTCTCTCTGCCTTCGAATGAGGTCATACTCGCAGGTGATTCGTCCCTCCATCCTGTACTCCGATTGGCTGATTCGCACGCTTCCCCGGTCTCCCGCCCCGGAGCCGATCCACTTAGCCGGGGCGGGAGTCGCGCGCCAGGACGCGCCGGCTGACATGCCTCCCTTGTCCCCCCCCATGTTCCCAGGAGGCCGTGAAGGTGCTGTTGAAGCACTCGGCCGACGTCAACGCGCGGGACAAGAACTGGCAGACGCCGCTGCACGTAGCCGCAGCCAACAAGGCGGTGCACTGCGCAGAGGAGCTGGTGCCGCAGCTCAGCAACGTCAACGTGTCGGACCGAGCGGGCAGGACCGCCCTGCACCACGCCGCCTTCAGCGGCCACCTGGAGGTCAGTCCCGTTCCCGTGGGGACTTCCCAGGGTAGCGGCCTCAGGAGGGAATCCCCGCACTGACATCTCCCTGACAGGAGGGGGCACCGATAGGCCCGACTCACCCAGCTGATACAGACGGGTTTTGTTGGGTGCCGACCTTCAGCCTCCCCAAGCCTCTTATCAGGAGCTGACCTGCAGCCGGCTTGCTGGGGGCTTTTTGACAGCCGTTAGTGTGCAGTTAAGCTGCTTGCCGTCGCGTGCAGACACTCCGTACTCAGTGTGAGTCTCCCGTCTCTCCCGTCTCTCTGCTAGATGGTGAAACTGCTACTTTCCAGAGGCGCCAACATTAATGCCTTCGACAAGAAGGAACGCCGGGCGATCCACTGGGCTGCCTATATGGGTGAGGAGTCCGGTGCTGCCTGTTGGAGCTTCAGTTGGCCTTGGGGTGGCCCAGTCTGACGGGGATGGGGGGGGCCTGAATGGTTTCTGGGTTTCAGGCCACATAGAGGTGGTGAAACTCCTGGTGAATCACGGGGCCGAGGTGACCTGCAAGGACAAGAAGGCTTACACCCCCCTCCATGCAGCCGCGTCCAGCGGCATGATCAGCGTGGTCAAGTTCCTGCTGGACCTGGGGGTGGACGTGAGTGCCGCCCACCCCCCACAGCCTACTAAAACCAGCGCGACCTCCGAAGATCCCTCCCGACCCACCCCCTCTGCCTGTTCCAGATCAATGAGCCGAACGGGTACGGCAACACGCCGCTCCACGTGGCCTGCTACAACGGGCAGGATGTGGTCGTCAACGAGCTCATCGATTCTGGGGCCAACGTCAACCAGGTGAACGAGAAGGGCTTCGCGCCGCTGCACTTCACAGCGGCCTCGCGACACGGGGCGCTCTGCCTGGAGCTGCTCGTCAGCAACGGCGCCGATGTCAACATCAAGGTAGGCCACTGCCGTCTGGCAGGACGGTGTCTCGCGGGAAATGACCTCATCAAACAGGAAATGACCTCATCAAACAGGAAATGACCTCATCAAACAGGAAATGACCTCATCATGGTTACTTCTTCTGAGACTTTTAGGGTGTCTCTTAATACCAAATATGCCACGATCGTACATGTTGTCTTGACAGGACCGGTCTTGCTAATTTTCCTCCCAAGAACGAACATTGGGGCGCAATGAATCGTGGGATTGTTCTCATTTGGCTGGGAGGCAACTAATGTAACCTTGATATCTGGGGCAGGGCAAGGACAACATCTGGGAATTTTTTTACTATCCTCTGTACTTCTGTGCTTAGTATTGGGACTGGTCTTTGGCAGTGTAAGATGATGTATGACTGGTACGTGAGAACACAAGTGCGGTGAAGTACGCCGATTGAGAAACACCCTACAAGTCTCTGGAGAGGAAACCGTGTGACCTCATGCAGCTGGGTCAGGAAATCATCAGGAAGACTTCAGCTGCCCTAGAATCGGGGCCCCTGGGTGTCTATCGGCAAACTCTCAGCCTGATCGCTCAGGTAATGAGGACGGGGCTCCCCGAACCCTAAAGGGCCCATTGGATACTGGCGTTTCCTGGCGGCAGCAGTATAACTACACAAAAGGACGATCCTGGCACCAACCTGAGGACTTGTGATTGAACATTTTTACTGATTTTGTACAGGTGGGAAGTAGGTGGGAGAATAGATGCGAACTACGCTGGCACATTGTACTGTTACCACTCATCCGTTCCTGATTGGGCACAGCATCATACTGCGTGTTTCCGGGTTGGGCGCCGAATGACACGGCAGGTCCCTGATTGGGCGCCGAATGACACGGCAGGTCCCTGATTGGGTGCCGAATGACACGGCAGGTCCCTGATTGGGTGCAGTGGCTCGGCACTCATGCTGGATTTCTTTCTCTCCAGAGTAAAGATGGTAAGACTCCTCTGCACATGACCGCCATCCATGGCCGTTTTTCCAGATCCCAGGCCATCATTCAGAACGGTAAAGTCGCCCTTGAGCCGTCACCCCCCCCCCCCCCCCCACTCCGTCCTGTCGGCGGGGCGCAGGTCCCGTGTTCGTAACGGCGGCGGTTCGGGTCACACCCGCAGGGGCCGAGATAGACTGTGAAGACAAGAACGGCAACTCCCCCCTGCACATCGCGGCGCGCTACGGCCACGAGCTGCTGCTCAACACGCTCATCACCAACGGGGCCGACGCTGCCAAGTGAGTGATGACCGGCGTCGCCGCTGCAAGGCATGCTGGGTAGGGTGTCACATGGCGCTAACTGGCCCCGCCTCTTGGTAGGCGTGGCATCCACGGCATGTTCCCGCTGCACCTGGCGGCTCTTAGTGGCTTCTCGGACTGCTGTCGCAAGCTCCTATCGTCCGGTGAGTGAACGCCGGCCCCCTTTTCCCGTGACCACGCCCCTCAAACAGTCCTGGCATCCATATTGCATTTATGCCTCGTTACATTTGTTAATATTTAATTAGCAAACCAGCCTTAGATCCAGGTTTGCTGTCGACGCGTCTGTGTATCAGACTTCTCCAGGGGAGAACTTACCCCCCCCCCCCCCGGTGTCCTCCCTCTCCCACAGGCTTTGATATCGACACGCCTGATGACTTCGGGAGGACCTGTTTACACGCGGCGGCAGCTGGAGGGTGCGTCCGCCTGTCCCA
Source organism: Brevimyrus niger (assembly GCA_015164015.2). Lineage (NCBI taxonomy): Eukaryota > Metazoa > Chordata > Actinopteri > Osteoglossiformes > Mormyridae > Brevimyrus > Brevimyrus niger. The sequence goes on along the minus strand of JAABNY020000046.1, from coordinate 2,761,669 downwards.
CAGGGTCACTGCGTCGCTGCCCCTTTTCTGTCTTTCACATTCAGTCGGATCACTACTTAGTAAAACGTACTGGAAATCACCGCTATTCCCAGGGGCTGTACTTTCTCGATATACAGTAAACAGGAAGTGTTCATGCCAGGTGAATTGATGTTTATTTTCCAATCTGTTTGTTCGACGGATTAGATAGATCTATTTTAGACGAGATGGCCGCCCCTTTGAGACGCTGCGATCGTATCGCAGTGTCTAACCGTGACGGTGTCAAGTCGCACACTTCCTGCTTTTAGGTTGAAGTTTAATCTCAATAGCTGGTGAAAGCTTTAGAAAAAAAGAAAATGCTGAATTACTCGGTATGAGTAAAAATGGGGAAAGGTTAGCAGGATTGTCTGAATTGGAATGGGGGACGTCTTTGATGACCTTTTGATCCAGCATTGTGCCTGGTTAGGGCAGGAAGCCACAGTGGTGCCGGTCCAGTCCAAGTGGGATAATATGATTACATTGTAAAAGTGGCTTTTTTGAAAAAAGCTGTCATTGTAGGTGCTTTCCAAGAGGTTCGTGGGCAAATACATGTATAATAAACCATTCTTCAGAATCCCCAAAAAATTGCCAGGCCTCATAAATGTAAAATGGAAGTTGAAATATAAATATCTTTAATGAAGTGAAGCGCCATGCCTGTCTACTCACTGTCCCCTTCCTGTCCCGCAGGAATCTGGACTGTTTGAATCTGCTCCTCAACACTGGGGCCGATTTCAACAGGAAGGACAAATTTGGAAGGTAAACCGTAGGTTATTTTTTATTTTATTTTTTATATATGCGCCGGTTTGAGCCGGTCGGTCCGACGCCGGCTGACTGGTCTGTACCGGTTCCCGTCCAGATTAACACGGGTGTGGACGGGTGATTGATGGTGTCGGAGGAATGAAGGGCGATGTTTCTGCGTCAACAGGACGCCCCTGCATTACGCCGCCGCTAACTGTAACTACCAGTGCCTGTTTGCCCTGGTGGGCTCCGGGGCGAGTGTGAACGACCTGGACGAGAGGGGCTGCACCCCACTGCACTACGCCGCCGCCTCGGACACCGACGGAAAGTGAGTCCCTCCTCAGAGACCCGTCTGTGCCCCGTCCCCGCCGGCCTGCTCGTGTATCTGACTGCCTGCAGGTGTCTCACTGGCCAGCTGTCTACTGCCCCTAGGTGCCTGGAGTACTTACTACGCAACGACGCGAATCCCGCAATCCGGGACAAGCAAGGTTACAACGCCGTGCACTACGCCTCGGCGTACGGCCACCGGCTTTGCCTGGAGTTGGTGAGGAGTGCGGTGCGGCTGCCCGTTTCCCGTTATCCCATAACGGAGCCCAGTGCCTTTTCGCCTGGCGTCTCCTCCCCGCGCGTCTGTGTCTGAAAAGCCCCCTTTCTGTCTTTCAGATCGCAAGCGAGACACCCCTCGATGTGGTAAGTAGCGGCCGTCAGAGACGAAGACACAGAGACGCTCTCGATAGTGTGATACGCTGCCTTAAACACCCCCCCCCCCCCCTTTTTTAACCGCCCATCCTCTCCCCAGCTGATGGAGACCTCGGGGACAGATGTTCTGAACGACTCCGACAACCGTGCCCCTGTCAGTCCCCTGCACTTAGCGGTGAGTGAAACGGAGGGGAGGGGCCTGAGCTGTCGTCGCCGAGGGAGAGTATCTTTAAGGCTGCCCCCCCCCCCTCCATGTTTGTAGGCATACCATGGGCACCACCAAGCGCTGGAGGTTCTGGTTCAGTCCCTGCTGGACCTGGACGTCCGGAACAGCCAGGGCCGCACACCGCTGGACCTGGCCGCCTTCAAGGGCCACGTGGAGTGTGTGGATGTGCTCATCAACCAGGGAGCGTCCATCCTGGTGAAGGACTTCGCCCTGAAGCGCACGGCCATCCACGCTGCAGGTAGGGCCAGCGTTCTAAGGGTGTGGGAGCCCCCCCCCCAGCATGCGACTGGCCGGCGCGCTGACCCCCCCCCCCCCCCCCCCCCCCCCCCCCCCCCCGCCCCCCCGGGGCCCCCCCCCCCCCACCCGGCGCCAGGGCGCGGACACCCCCCCGGGCCCGCCCGGGGG